>JAOVVB010232201.1:0-10384 GCA_028570985.1 Heterobranchus longifilis
TTCACATACAAGGAATTTGTCTTGATGTAATGGTGCATAACAAACACAAAACACAAAAGGTATATATACAAGTGAGAAAAAACAGGTGGTTAAAAAACAGTTAACTCATATTGTGATGATATGGCCACATCATATTATCATTTTAAATTTTTTTTGTATTAGGCTATAAACAAAAAAACATAGTTATTGAAGTACTTGTTTTACACATGTAAATAGTTTTGATGTAAAGCATAACAGTGATGACACTGAATGATTTGCCATATTATGATATATATCATCACCAGTGATAACATTTGTTTATTTGCTATTCAGAAAAAGAAGAGACTTGTTGAAATGTACAAATTAAAACTGAGCTGTAGAACATGTGCTCTGGGATTGTGTCTTTAATTCTTTGTCTTTTTAAGGAATTGCCATTGAAAAAACAAAGCAATCAGATATGCCTCTCAGGATATATGAAATGATGATGTCTTTTGCCCCATTTCTCATTTGTAATATTTGTTTTTCTTTCTTTTCCACTCTTACCCTTTGGTCACACAGGGGACATAGAGAACATGTCCAAAGTGGAGCCCTCCAACGGGCACAGCAGGCCCCTGGACATCGTGCCCAGTACAGAGGAGAAGATGACAGACAGGGGTCAGTGGGGCAACAAGATTGAGTTTGTCCTGTCAGTGGCTGGAGAAATTATTGGCCTGGGGAATGTCTGGCGTTTCCCCTACCTTTGTTATAAGAACGGAGGAGGTGAGTGCTGGAATTACTTATCTCTGGCACAAAAGCATTTACATTGAAATTATTCCACCACAAAAACACAAGCATCTACAAATTCCATCTTTCTATTTGCCTGCAATTACATGGCAGCAAAATGAAGCTTCTGAGAGGAAATTATTTGGAATTAGTTTAGGAGGAGATAACACACAGGGCTAATATGTAATCTATTCCGAGGAGGTCCATTGATCAATGAGAGTCATGGTTCACTGAAAACAGGAAAGGAGCCAGACATATTTTGGCAGACAATTAGCTACTGTAATGTCTGCTACATGAGAGCTCACTGACAAAGAATAACACTGGCAGCCAATAACATGTAGGAAATATAATTGTTTTATTCTTTTGGATTATTTTGCACCAACTGTTCCTTTAATCTGTGTGCTTATACAGGTGCCTTCTTCATCCCATACCTCATCTTCCTGTTTGCTTGTGGAATCCCGGTCTTCTTCCTGGAGACGTCTCTGGGTCAGTACACCAGTGAGGGAGGCATCACCTGCTGGAGGAAAATCTGCCCGTTGTTTGAAGGTAATTACCTATTTTCTTAAAAATATAATTTAATGGATGTTTAATGATCATAAAAACACGTTGAAGCACCAAGAGTGGATCAAACTCTGCAGCCTATAGTGCCATGCACTCCCAACATCTGTTTATTTGTACACGTTTATGACATAATTAGGATTTTTCCTGTGTTTTTTAAAGGTTTATGTTTGGGGAAGCATCCATCTTAATGGTGTTTTGAATGCTATTATGTAATGATCTAATGATGACAGTTTGCATGTTATTCTGAATCTCAACAATGAGTTGCTTGTGCACCAGATGGGATACATACATAAATTCATCAAACTAGTGACAACATCTAAACATGTCTGTGCAACAACGTGGGATGAAAGAGGAATTTCTCGACACGTGTGTATAATGGGTTTGTGTGCATGTATGTTTGTCATTGTACACTATGTGCATTTGTGTGCATACAGTGTATGACTTTGTGTGTGTCTGTGTGTGTCAGTAGAACGCCATACAGATGTGGGATGGTGATGAACGGTTGGCATGCAACCAATACTGGCTAATGTTCCATTTTTCTGTCTTCAAATGAGTCTGTAATCAGCCATAATCATAACCCATACAGGATGACAGCTGGTGAAGAGTCGAGTCAGACATGCAATCATGCGTTGGAACAAGAGTTTAACCAAAAAATTGTGCCTGTTACAATTTACTGTACTCTGATGCAGTCATTCGAAAAGGCAGCAGTGGTGAGCTGAGGATGGGTTTAATCAAATACTGCAAATATGTGCTTTTGCCAAGGTTAAATTATGCCTCTTTGAAAACAGTGAATGGAAATGTCAGGGCTCTGTTGTCACTGACTCAAAATCATTTCTGTGAGCCATTTGAGATAAACTACAGTAATTGCTCACACATGAAGCTACCATAGACTGTATAAAATATGCACGTAGCCTCCGTGACGTCACCCATAGTTTTCTGAAGAGGCAAAATGAAGCTCAAAGTGGGTGGCTCCGGCCGTCGCCATCTTAGCAGTGCCTGACTCTGCCTAACTCCCGGCTAATCCAAAAATGGGCAAAGAGGTGGAGCGTGGATGGATCTGAGGCCTACAGTCTATGCTAGTCATCTGTGATGTCACCCACCTGTCACTCAAAGCTGCCATGCCCTCAATTATGCATAACTTTAGGCCTTAATATAATTTAAACTGGTGAGTTATATAAAAATGCACCCCTGTACAGTTGTCATAAAGGGGGACATTAGCAAAATCAGTACCAAAATCTTTTTTTTTTTTTTTACCAGGCTGTAAACATGTTTATTTCTGCTGTACATTTGGACATTTTAACAAGGGGGTCAACAGGGATTAGCTCACTTTTGGAACCAGCCTCAAGTGGCCGTTTGAGGAACTACAAGTATATTGCTAATTAATCTGAATTTGTGATGTTTAGACTGCTATCGAATACAACAGTGTGACTCAGGTGTGCTTGTTTAATGCCGTCCAAGTTGCTTTTGAGGCAAAGCGTGTTCCACAATACAAGATGTGGCTATATCCTATATTAAAGCATATCTCTTTGGGAATCAAATATAGCCTCATGTCATGTATACACTTATATTTAGTCTCATTGTCAAAGCCATAAGGCTCTCTTTGGTCACAATTCCCGACCCAGCCCCCCTTTTTTAAAAACATGCTTTAAAGCTGCAAAGTTTTTTTTGTTTTTTTTTTGTCAAAAATGGCTTTGAATTTCCCCCTTTTTTCCCCCCAAAGAAAAGTTGGCAGCATTTTTACAGTTCAGTCATAAACTTGATGTTTTTTCTGTTCCAGGAGTGGGATATGCCACCCAGGTGATTGTTGCTCTGCTTAACATCTACTACATCGTGGTGTTAGCCTGGGCCATCTTCTTCCTGTCCAACTCCTTCACCTGGGATCTGCCCTGGGCCTCCTGCAACAACACCTGGAACACAGGTGGGCCACAGGACACTATGCCAAAAGCAAAAGTTGTGCTTCTGCTAGACATACATACTCTGTGTGTAATCATTACTCAGGTGTAGCCAGGTCTCCATCTTGGCATGCTTATGGAGATTTAAATAAACATTTTTAGCCACAACGGCGGTCTGTCAGCTAAAGTATCTGAACAACTATTTGATGGATTGCTGTAACATTTTAAACAGACATTCATGGTCCACACAGGATGACTCCCAATGACTTTCGTGATTCCTTGTCTTTTCCTATTGCGCCATCATGAGGTTGATGTTGGATTTTTAGTGAAATGTCTCAACGACTATTGGATGGATTGCCGTGACATTTATTTCCTCCTCAGGATGAATTGTAATGTGATTGCATGATCGCTATCATCAGTTCAAAAATTGAATTTGTCAAATACTTTGGTTTATGACCAAATACCTTAAACTAATGACATTCCCATTGACTCCAGCTGTACTTTGTCAAGTGCTAATTAGCACATAGCATGTTAACACCACAAACAAAGATGGCTAACATTATACACACTAAACATCAGCATGTTAGCATTGAACTGCTAGCATGGTTATAGACTTTTAGTGTTATTTATTTCAAAACAATTACATTTTTTTTTCTCTCTCTGGTAATCCCCCTCAACATTTCATTAATTCATAGTTTCATTTAATCTTAAGGAAGTGAGTTCCTGCAGCATTTCACTCCTCCGCCTCAGTGGTGGCATTGTTTCACTTTCCTGTGTGTAACTTGGAAACCTCAGAGAAAGCTTGGATTTCTTCACAGGATTGAATGTCTTTCTGTCTTTCCTTTCATTCAAGATTCCTGTATGGCATTTCAGAGGGGGAATAGCTCCATCAATCACCATGAGAACACCACCTCTCCTGTCATTGAGTTCTGGGAGTAAGTGCCTTTTTTGTTTGGCCATGTCCTCAAATGGCCTTATAGGTGCCAACAAGTTCACAAAATATTCAATTTATATAATATAATCTTGTATTCTATCCTGTATAAAAATGTGTGATTGCTCAACTTTTACTACTGGTTCTGAAATGCTGTAGTTTTGCTAGTTTTGAATTGGTTACAGACCCTTCGCTCCTGAGAGGATGAATACACTGGTGGTATATAATGAATTATATTCTAATGTTTGTCTTATTTGTGTGTGTGTGCCTCAGGCGAAGAGTGCTGAGAATTTCCTCAGGTATTCATCACATTGGCTCTCTGAATGGAGACCTGGTTATCTGTCTGGCTGTTGCATGGGTCATCTGCTACTTTTGCATCTGGAAGGGTGTCAAGTCTACTGGCAAGGTGAAATCCTCCATTCATGACAGACACATATTCACTATACAGTAGGAATAAGCAGCTTTCCTTATTTAAAATGGCTTTTTTTTGGCTCTGATTTTCGTTGTTATACACTTTTCTCACACATGTAGGAAGTGTTGCATTGTTTAGTAGCAGAAGGAATAAATAATGCACAAACTGGGCAGCTAGCACAGTGTTAGCCACGATGGCTAAATGGCACCTACTGAACCTCAAACCTCATAGTAAATAGTAGTAAAGCTTTATTTCTGCAACATTGTCACATATTATTGGAAAAGGATGAATTCCTCATTGTTATAGACACGCATGTCTGATTCAGAAGTGCTGCTATTTCCCTGCAGGTGGTTTACTTCACAGCCACCTTCCCTTATGCGATGCTGGTGGTCCTGCTGATCAGAGGGGTCACGCTGCCAGGAGCCTCCAGAGGAATCCATTTCTACCTCTACCCCGACCTGGGACGGCGGTCTGACCCACAGGTAGGCTGGAAATACACTTGCTTTTTTCAGACACACATTTATGTTGTGCATTCACAGAAACAGAAACTCTTACGGAAGGTAGATACAACTGAAAAACACTATGATCTCATGTCTACCAGCATTTTAATGCTTTCCAAAAATGCTTTGATGCCTTTAAGGGACTATGTGTAATTTTCAGAAAATCCTTGTTGCTAATGGCCGTTGAGTGAACTGTCCTGTTGATGTTGCGTGTGCTTGAGTAAGGAAGTACCGAAGTAAGGCTTTATACCGGCACTGCTTCCATAGCAAGCCAGACTACCTCTTTTATAACTTGGAGCAGCTCTATCTCAAGTATTATTTGTTCACTCTTCTTTTGGCCATGGCTGTTTCTGTTGGTATAAAGCCTGCCATTGGCTGCCTATTTCAGATGAATTCTCCTCCCCTTCCGCTATCTATTTTGCAAGGGCACATCGCTGCATCTGGGGCTTAGTGCAAGACATGGTTTAACAAACCAGAGCGTTTTTCCCCTATACCACAATGATAAGCGGTGCAGCCAGACATTTCTCCAGCGCTGACACAGCACTATGAAGATAGGTCTGGTGATGCAAAACTAGTTAAAAACGAACAAACCTTCTGCTTGCTCTCACAAAAGCTTGATCAAAACTTCTCTCAATGGGCCCTTCATCTTTTTCTTAGTTTGACTACCTGACAAAATGTTATCCTTTAACAAACATTACTTGGTCATGCACATTCCTTATGCTACATGGATGATACTCTTATAATCAATAAGGCTAATGAAACATATAGAAATAAATGATTACTGATTACTGCATGTGCAAGAAAGATATTCAAACACGGTTATGTGCAATTGTATAATTTCCCTTACACTTGCTTTATCACAAACAATGCTGCCACCAATTTGTCTCGAGGGGAGTGTCACTTGACAATGTGTCCAGCAGAATGTCAATGACTTATTCACTGCTGAAGGAAAGAGTGTGGCTTGGGCATGGTGGTGGTAACAGAGACTTTACAATTTCCTCTTTTCCTTGCCTTGCAACCAGTGTGAAAATCTAAAAGGGGGGCCCTCTTAAATCCCTCTCATGGCTCTGGGGATGAATACAAGCCCTGTGTGTGCGGCCCGAGACAAGCTAGGCTGGTGGAGTTGGTGCCTTGGGAATATCTGCCTTTGTGTAATGTTGTGTCCAGAGCTTGTGTTGTTGGTTGGACCTCCAGTCAATCAGATCTTCAGTGATGGCTGCCAGCGATCTAAAACATGCCCCAGTGCCCTGGGAGCACTTTACCAGAATTGCAGGCATACAGACAAACCTCATTTGAATTTTGAAGTGTGAGTGAGTGGAGAGAGAGGGCGGAAAAGTGCTGCACTTTATGCCTCAGAGACACAGGGATGGATAAATAAGCTTTGCTGGGTGGATGATGTCAGGACGGAGGGTTGAGAGGGTGAGTTTTGAGGTAGTGTGGCTCACCGGATGTACAGTGTGAGTATAAAACCAGAACAAGCCAGAATATTTCATCCCCTATAACAGAATGATAAGTAGTGTAGCCAGACCATTATCCAGCGCTGACATGGCATTATGGAGATCTGGGGACTAGTTTCTGGACTTGATAGATGCATTAGGTGTTAGATTGTGTTTTTAAAAAGAGATGAGATAGTGTGAGTGGAGATAACTACAGGAACAGTCCCAGACACTTGATATAGTAATAATTTGGTGTTTAATCATATTACCCTTTATATTGCTAATGAAAGGCTCCTTGTCAATACACCACTGGTAGGATACATCTTCCTAAGTAATCAAACATTAGTGTTATTTATTTAACAATACATAATTTAATGTTAGTATTAATATACCTTCAGCATATACAATACTTTTCTCATCAGCAGATATAATTCAGCTTGTTTTAGGTTGTGCTTGTGTTTGAATTATCATTATTTTGTCCTTTTTAAATGTATTCTGTCTATCTGATGATCTTGTTTCTTTTCTGTCTAAGGTATGGATGGATGCTGGAACTCAGATCTTCTTCTCCTATGCCATCTGCCTGGGTTGCCTCACAGCCTTGGGAAGCTACAACAAATATAACAACAACTGCTACAGGTAAGGACTGCAATGATCATTCAGTTGGTATTATGATCAACTGCACAACACTACCTCTCTGTTCTGTCTTAAAGTTCCCATATTATGCTCATTTTCAGGTTCATACTTGTATTTTGGGTTTCTACTGGAACATGTGTGTACATGCTTTAATGTTCCCTGTCTGTCTGAATATTCCTATATTCGCTCGCTGTCTGAAATGCTCCGTTTTACTGCCTGTCGCTTTAACCCCCCCTCCTGAAAAAGCCCAGTGTGCCCTGATTGGTCAGTGTTTCCAGGTATTCTGCATCTGTGCTCTCAGCATCTCTACACTGTCATTGCAGCTGGGCAATGACCGTAATGGCATTGCAGCAGGCACTTTCTACCTATATATAGTATAGTTGCGACAACACAACTTCATGGAAGTCCTGACGGCTCGTTTAAAAGCACAGTTTCTGAATACAAGCTGTGTGCATTTTTCTGTGGATTGAGCGTTTTGATACTTTCACAGTATTTATATAGCACCTAGACCTGCTTTATAATTTAAAAAAAGTCATGGAAATCTCACTTATGGGACCTTTTAATATATTTTTTCTTTTGTTTTGTAGATTTCCAAAACCTTAGTGCGAAAATCTCCAAGAGGAAACTTGATGGGGCCATGGTAACTCTTGAACAGACGGAGCAAAGTGACTCTGTGTTAGTGGAGAACCTGCACCCTGGCACCACTCCAGATCTGCTCACTTTGTACTTTGAGAGCAAGCGAGGTGGGAATCAGAAGGTGAAGGAGGTCACAATGCTTTCAGAGGGAACAGCCAAGGTGTCCTTTGTCAATTATGAATGTAAGTTTTGTGTTATACAACCTTTAAAAGTCTTGGTGTTTTGTCAAATCTTTATTTAACCCCTAGAGCCCCAACATAGTCCCATTTTTGTCTTTTTTTAAAGGGGGACAGGGGATCTTTAGGGGGAGATAGCAGGTCAACATTTGATGCCACATAGAAGTGAGATGAAGCTCAGTATGATATGTCAGCGTGTTTTGGTTAGGTGTCTATTCAAATGTTGAGTATATACGGGCTTAGAACATTATGATGGGAGTATATGATGGACATTCCCATGTACAGTTATGTCTAATAAGTTGCAGCAATCTTTGGGTTGATACCACTAAATGTAACCTTTTTTTTTTACCTCAAGAATTTCTACAAATTGTCAAAAATCCCTCCAAAACACCACATAGAGACACCAAGACCTTCAGGAACATCATATCCATGCTGTGATTTGGTGTTAAAAACTTTGACATTTGGAGATTTCTGTAAGAATGGCATTTTTCTGTGATTGGATGGCGAGCAGTTCAGTTCTGGAAATTGCTTGGAAAACCTTCTTATTGTGAATATAAATATAGGAAGGATATTCATCCTCTGAATGCCTGAGGTCTCTAGTTTGTGTTTGTAAAGTTTCATGAGGCTGTGATTATCCTAGAGGTCACAACAGCTCATTTTATACAGTGAGGTCAGGTTTAAAAAAAATGGTGTCACTACAATTAAATGGCTACTATGGAGACTAACATCATCATACACAAATATAATTGGGATCATTGAATCCACAAGAGTCTCAGCTTTCCAAACTGTTTATGGACATGTTTATGATATGCAGAAATATACACCATTTTAGAATAGGTGAAAATAACACATTTATACTGTGTGCAAAAAACTGCATGCTTTTTGCCCCAAACTGCATGGGATTAGCATAAAGTGGGCATGTCTGTGAAGGGGGAACTTGTGGGTACCCATAGACCCCATTTTCATTCAGATATCTTCAGGTCAGAGGTCAAGGGACCCCTTTGAAAATGGCCAGTTTTTCCCTCGCCAAAATGGATCCTTATTTAGCCCCCTTCCCAACAAGCTAGCATGACATGGTTGGTACCGATGGACGCCTTAGGTCGTCTAGTTTCATATGATACAAATTCTTCATTCTAGCTTTAAGACAGAGTTGGCTACAGCTTCTTAAAGACAGTAATGTCGGCCGAGATCACCGGCGGTCCCGTGGGTCTCTTGGGGTTAATAAACAAAATGTCTGTCTTTCTTTAACAGCCGTGGGCCCTGTCCTGGGTCTCCCGCACAAACTGGACGGCGCTGATCTCGTTGTGACGCCGTACTTCAACCTTCTTCAACCGACAGAAAGATTAACATCACAAGACTCTGGAACTGGAAGCCGAGATACGACTGAGAGAAACTCTGAGGATATTCAGATGCAGACCAGTCCTCCCGTGGCGGTCCATGTAAACAGTCAGCCCTCCTCTCCGGTGGCCTCGAAGCCTCTTGCTGCCCACGCAGCAGTAGAGGAGACGGCAGAGGAAGTCATGGAGGATCAAACTGAGGATATATCATCGAGCCATATTGCTATCGCCGACCCAGTAAAACTTGCTTTGTTTCAACGCAGCGGCTTTCAACGGGACACTGAAAAGGCTCACCCAGATGTCACCGTCCAAATCAAAGACGATGGCGTGCACGTTGCAGGGACTGACGGACAAAAGGTTGAGCAGATAAGACACGCCATTTTGGACTGTTTTGGCAAAATGGCTGAGACTCAGTGCACCCTCGAGCCAGAAAAGGCTCAGTTCTTTGCAAGAAAAGATGTAAAACAGCGTCTACTGCAAACTCTGAATCAAAGTGGGTCACCTGCCATGTACTCTGTATCAGACTGTAAGGTTGTGGTAACCTCCCTATCCCAGAACTCTGCTAACCAGGCATGTAGCTTTTTGAAATCCCAGCTGTGTCACTTCAGCATACCGGTGGACTCGGAATACGAGTGCATGTTATATTGCAGAGAGTGGTCAGAGTTCCTGCAGGCTCTGGGTTTCTCCTCTGTAAAGGTGTCGGAGCGAGGAGGGAATATTGATGTGTTCACCCTGAAAGGGATGGAGCAGGAGAAGCAGAGTGCAATCATGGAGTTTCTTACTACGCCCATTGAAAGGGAGACAGTCATCTCTATGGAGCCGGGCATGCTGAAATACATCCAGATCCATTGTCATCAACTTTTGGCGGACATGGACCAAGTGTCCATTTTTCCGCTAGAAGCAGAGGACGTTTGTGGGTTAAAGGTAAGTGGTGCACCACAATCACACGTTATGTGTTAATGTCACTGGGGATTGAATGTTTGGTTTATCAGACCCTAATAATTTTAATCATTTTTAAATGAAAATATACCGGAGCCCTGAGAGAAGACTTTTTTTTTCTGCCAGGTAATTTTTTCTAATCTATTTATATTTTAATTTTTCATCTGTGAAAAGAGGTGAAAACATTTTA
>JAOVVB010232212.1:0-10384 GCA_028570985.1 Heterobranchus longifilis
CACACACACACACACACACACACACACACACACACACACACACACACACACACACACACACACACACACACATTCAACTAAAGGATAAAATAAACAGAGGCTTTGAGATCTGGGATAACTTATCACATGCTCAGATAGCTGTGGAGAGGGCCACTGTATGTGAGGGCTTTCAGACTCGCCCCTTACCGCCGCCATAAATCACACACTGGGTGGCTTACACACTGTGTAGGTGTTCTTGCATACACCTGTGTTGAACTTTAGATAAGACATAGGTTGTACCTATAGCTAGGCATCGGCCGATTATCTCAGATCACAAGGCAGATTCAAGTATTTTTTCTCGAAACATTACAAATTTTTTTTCTTGTAAAATTACAACTTTTTTCTCGAAACATTCTCTAAATATCGGTATCAGCATCGACCAATGAAAAACCCATATCGGTCGACCACTACCTACAGCACAGCTTCAGCTGCCTCCGCAGTACCAGCATGCTTTATTTTTCACCAGACTGAGCAGCTCCTGCATCTCATTTCTGCTGGGTGGGGAAACAAATCAAACTGTTAAATGTCACATATTGTGCTCATTTTCAGTTTTGTATTTTGGGTTTATTATTTTTCTCATACTGTCTGTCTGAATATACCTGTATTCACCCTCTGTCTGAAACCCTCCATTTTAGCGCCTGTCTCTTTAAGCCCCCCTCCAGAAAAAGCCTGTTCTGCTCTGACTGGTCAGTGTTTTCAGGTCTTCCACATCTGCACCAAGCCCCCAGGAAGCCAATTTGACATAGTGGCCAAACCGTGGAATTGCAACCGGGTCCATCACGTGATGCCATTGGGCCCAAAAATACTTTTTCCCATAGACTAACATGGCAAAAGAGACATCTGAGCACGTTGACATTTGAGCGTCACAACCCCCATGAAATGACTCGTTTCACCATCTGAATTTCATCTATTTGGTCTGATAACATTTCGAAAGTGTAAAAGAGCCGCACAATTAAATCATTTAACCCCCATTCAAGTTAGCGGGGAAATCTGCCAGGAAATCTGGAAACAGGAAGTCCGTATTCCCATTTTCAAAGTCACTTCGCAACAACAATAACCTCCAAGTTATCAACCTACACGCTGAAAATGACAAGTTTCCACTTTCCAGGAGTGAAAGCACATTCAATCCAGACTTTCCCCTAGTGTGGACACATCGCTGTGTCTGTAGTGCGCCTGCTCTGTGGGCCAGTGCCGATCATCTGGGTCATTTTAGCCACGGCAGCTGACCTTTTTGGCTTCATGCACCACTGAGCAACTTTCATAGGAATGAACGGAAACCCGCCTCCAATGCTGTATCCAGTTTTCTTTATACATCCATGATCTGCACTCTCTGTGTCTCTTCACTGCCACTGCAGCTGGGGAATGACTAACAGCACTGCAGCAGCATTTCCACCTATATATAAGCTAGTATAATTGTGACATCACAACCTTCGTTTCAAGGCGTAGTTTCTGAAGACGGGCTGTGTGCATTTATCCGTGGATTGAGCGTTTGGATACATTCACAGTATTTATATAGCACCTAGACCTCCTTTATAATCATAAAGCAATAGAAATCTCACTTTTTACAATACAGGTTCTTTAAGAAACTGCAAAAAAATATGGAAAGTGATTTTCACAGCCACTGCAAAAGATGAAAGGTTCTGTGCAGGGGCCTCAGTCACTTTTAAACCCAGCAGCTCAGACAGGTCACATAGTTTGAGGAATTAAAGTGGAATTCAATTCGGAACAACATTCACTACAATGTGGATTACATGCACAAAACAACCTTAACTAAGATTACAGCAGTTTTCTGCAAAGACGATTGGTCTGCTGTTGCACTGAAATGAACATTTTCAGCTCCTGCAGGAACGGTTTCCAGTGATTTTTGGATGCATAAGCGCCAGAAATCTGATAACGCAGGAAGAAAATCACACCTGGCAGGAGTGTCACAGGTATTCAGTGTCTATAATGCAAACAGGATGCCCAATAGCTGGCTGTGCCTATTTCAAAAGGCATGCACACAATGGGTTCTCAAAGCATGTGCAGACACACCTGTGACTGGTGCACCACAGTCGATGTGTTTGAAGGCAGTTGTTGATAAGCACTGATAATGTGCTGAAAATGTCATTATTTCCAGCTTTTCCATCAGTAATGGTGAACTTTAGGGCCATGCGGCCATGCCAAAACACAAGGACTGTATTTTAATCCTCAGCAGCAGCACCCACATTCCTTGTCTGGGGTGGCCAGTGTAAAAGCAACGAGGGTCGGCACCAAAGGGGACTGAGGCTTATTTGAGTACAGTGACCTGCCTACAACTTGTGTTCCTGAGTGATGGCATGCCTGCAGTGAGACAGTATTTACACACACCCAGTGCCAGGGAGTGTTAAATCCCAGCATTCACAGGTGTCAGAAATGTACTGTAAGCATGTTAGATGTGCCAAGTGCTGTAGCAACAAGCCGACTGAAGAACCATAGGAGAGATCAGACACACAGGAAAACCAACATGTCTCTACAAGGTCATTTCTGGAGCCTTTTGGGCTGCTGGGATATTATTTGTTTATCAAGCACAGAACAGGCTGAATTACTTTAATTCTTGGCACCGGCTTGAGAGCAAGCCAGAGCCTGCAGTCTGCTGCTGGACATATTGTATGGAGACCACCTGTGCTTAATCAGGCTCCTTCACACCATACAGAAAGAATACACAAAGAAATGTCAAACATAATGTGCAAGAAATAAAAATAAAAGCTGAAGAATTCACTTCTCGGGTTTGCTGATTATTACACTGGAGAAATGAGGCATTTCAAAATAAAGGCTCAGGCTAGCCGGATAGAAATGTAAATAAATAAAAGCTGGGTCATTTTCCACACATCATTTTTATGATGTGGGGGTGTAGGCTACAGTGTAAATGACCATGACATGGCTGAATTCATTCAGCTAAAAACCTCACTTTAGGAAAGAGGAAGGGGGTGTTTACTAAAAAAAAAGGGAAAAAATCAAGAAAAATAAACAAAGTAAAACAAACACTGAGTTTAAACAGCGGTGCGCTTATTTGGGCAGCCTGTCAAATCTCACTTAGCGCAGCAGAAATGAACCAGAGTCATGAATTGTAAAAGAAAAAGGTTAATAAAAAGTAAAAACGCCAAAACCTCGTGTAGTGTTGGTTAAAACTCCTTACGGACTTGATTATCAAAAGCACTAAAATTCACTCGGACGCAATGGATGTCAATTACGCGCAATTACGCACCATTTAAAAAGATAATTTATTCACGCAGCAGCAAACACAAAATCCACAGTGCATGTGTGGAGCTGGATTGTGGCTCTCTGTTCAAAATCCTCATCTCCGTAAAGCAATGAAGGTAAACTTACCTGAGAAGGTGGAATAGTCCTCTGGGCGCTAAAACAAAAGTAATTCCCTGCGCAGTTTCCCCCAGAATCCTTACGCTTTCATTGAAAGGCAATTTTGGAGCAGCGGGCGTGTGTGCGAGCGCTGAGCTGTTCCACCTGGACTTTTACGCCTGCATGATCGGAGCGCTCATTAAAAGTGGAGAACGGGACGGGGCCAGAGTTTCCCCTCTTTGCCCGTCCCACTCCACGCACCAGCTCTTCACCCAGACTGAAGACTAGTAACCCGGGGCCATCAGGAGAGGATGCAAAGACCCGCTGGCACAGCAAAGCAGTGCAAGCATCCTTCAGTTTGTTTGACATGTTTTTTTAAGATAGAAGAAGCCAACATATATATTCAAAGTTCTGGCATGCCCAAGGAATGGATTTGCTTTATATTGGCATTTTAAGCTGCATATTTTCTGTTATGTAAGCGAGGAAAACCTTTGGTTTTATGTTATGCAACCAGGGGTGGAAGTAATGAATTACATCTACTCATGTTACTATAATTAAGTCACTTTTTGGGGTACTTGTACTTTTGTCTTATAGTTGAGTAATATTTCAGTAATGTAACAGTACTTATACTAATTGCATGTGTACTATGCAGGTGCAAACATAGTTTTAGTATGCTTTTAAGTGTAACAGACAAAAGTCCTGCTTTATCTGTATATTTGTTTAGAAAACAAATGGCCTTAGTTTGATCCATTCATAACTTGTATCATTTATCAGAGAAATTATTATATTTCAGTAATGTAACAGTACCTCTACTTGAGATTTTCAGTACTCTTTCCGCCACTGTCTGCAACTTACTTATCTCGTCGTCTGACTGAGAACTAAATCAACTGAGAGCAGTGTGTAAACTCTCACTCCTCCTCCACCAGATAAACCAATCAACACCTGTTTGAGAAACAGACACTTCAAGTCACATCCACTGTCAATTTGGCATTTGTGGCTTTTGTCTGCTGCTGTGGTCTGCAGTACATGTGCACCCCCACAACCCCCCTAACACTCAGTCATATGTCAACCTCACTCTAACAGGGAGAGCCTGTTGGTTTATGCAGATTGGCACAGAAGCTGCTGCTATTATTATGTTACTATATATATGGATGGTTGTGCTGAAGCTGATTGCCATTTTGATTTAAAGGTCTTAAGAGCTGCTGTAAAAGAGCTCATTGTGCGTGCGATTATGGTATTTGCAGAAACCACCTCGGGAACTTTTTTTTTTTTTTTAAAGATTAAACCTTCATGGCTCAAGTAGATAATTGCCCATTGATGTTGCTGTGAAAGGTGTTGTTTCAGGGTTACTCATGTCTCTTTCAACAGTGCTATTAGTTAGAAAGCTTGCCAGCAGAAGAGAAGTTAGCCAAATTTACCACACCCAGTGGAAGAGTTTTCACAGTTTTTGTAAAAAATAGTTAGGTGGTACTTAACAAAGTGTAGTCTGGCATCGATCAGGGAAAGATGGATATCCGATGGCATGAGTGCCCTTAGGGGCAGCAAGGGAAATGACACAATTTTGTGCCATCACATGCTTCAGTTGATCTGAGGACAGTTCAGTGTTTCCAGATGTTATCGTGCATCTGTCTCACTACGTTACTGACTGCACATATTCCGCACTGTCAGTAATTAACAGGCATAACGAGGGGCGTGTTGGAGAAACAGAGTGCAAAGTGGACTTGACAGCATCAGTAGTGTCAGTTGTGTGCATCTCTGAACCGTGAGATCGTGGAGTTTTGTTTTTCATGTTGATTACGTAATTGACGTAAGTTATGTAACTTGCTTAGTGTCATAGTTTGATGCGTAAAAGTGACGTCAAGCGGTCCTGAATATACGCAGTGGCGTGCTATTTGTACGCTAATTCCCATGAGATCACGTTAATATCTGCTACATATGAAACGCACAAATGTAACATATCCGTGGTTTGCAGAAACGTATAATGCCTAACTTTAACTTTTATTCTGGCGATTGGGTTTAAAAAAATTGTTTTTTTTAAAACAGTGTAGAGCTGGAAATGAAAACTGTTTGTTTGAGATTCAGAAAATAATTTATTAACATTGGTTACACATACAGTTTACAGGTAAGACCAAAAAATACAAAAATACTTAATCCCCCCCCTTATAATTCAAGCATTGGTTCAAATGTCTTCATAGCCTGTCACACCAGTACTGCGATGTTTCAATGTGTGAGGGCAGGTCAATGTGGAAGACCCCCTGTGGCTCCGATGGAGGAGTCTGAGGAGGGCTGTTGACCCCTGAGTCGCTGTCAGGATTGGATGCGGCATATTTCGCCTCCATATTCTGGACAGGAAGTGGTGCGGCTGGAGGCGTGGCCTCAGCCTTGGGTTTGATGTTTTTAAAGTGTTGCAGACGCACCACCTCCCTCCGCTCTCGCGTGCACGGCAGCAG
Source organism: Heterobranchus longifilis (assembly GCA_028570985.1). Taxonomy (NCBI): domain Eukaryota; kingdom Metazoa; phylum Chordata; class Actinopteri; order Siluriformes; family Clariidae; genus Heterobranchus; species Heterobranchus longifilis. Next base: position 5,805 of record JAOVVB010232212.1, read on the forward strand.
CACAGCGATGTCCTTGCGGAACTTGGAGCTCATGCCGAAGTAGATGAGCGGGTTGTAGAAGCTGGCCGACTTGGCAAAGAGACGGGTGATGATGCTGGTTGTGCTTGGCACATGGAAGCCCCAGGCTGACCACATAGACACCACTGCATATGGGGACCAGGCCATGATGAAAGCCGTGCAGATTACAATGGAAATCTAGAGAGGAACATGAGGGAACAATTGTCAGGATAACGTGTGAGAGGTTTTATTACAGACACGGCACTTTGAGCTTTAAAGAGTCTCAGTTTACTTTTCCAATCAAGTCTCTCCAATAAAAACCTACCCTTGTGACATCTCTCTCCATCTTCCTTTGACGGGTGGTGAGGAAACCATCAGCTGACATGGCGTTAGTGCTTTTCACTGTGTTGATAATGGAGATGTAGGAGAAGAGCATGATCATCACAGGGATGAAAAAGCAGAAAATGAGGATGGAGATGATGTAGGACTTGTAGATGGTGGAGTAATTGGCTTTGGACCAGTCCACCTCACAGGTGCCATAACCTCGATCTAAGGAACAGAAGACACGGAGGTCAGATCAAGGCTTTTAAAATAGTCATATACTCTTTTCTTCTGTAACATTAGTGTGTGTGAACCATAGACTGCATAAAAGAAGTGGATGTAGTTATGCACCGTGACGTCACCCATTGATTTGTGGACTACGGTTTTGAAGCCTTGAGTTTGGCATTTTGGCCGTCAGCATCTCGGTTTTTTTGGAGCCAGAAGTGACCATATATGGAGGAGAGGGCGGAGCTAAGTTGTCAGTTAACGCTAGCTAGCTAGCTTGGTTAGCAAGGTGCATCCGTAATTCATTTTGGCAAGTGAAAAACAGGAGAGAGAGTATGTTTTAATACAACCAAATGCTGAACAGGACATGAAATGTGACTGAATGACTGAAATGTTACAATTAACTTTCATGAACTGAAAACACCAGTGCGCCATGGTAGCGACTTGTCAATCACAAGGTAGCCACGCCCTAAAACATACCCTGCATTTTACTCTAAATGGGACCATTATTTAAAAAATTAACAGCATGCTGTATTGAAGAAGACTTGAAACTAGTGATTGAGACCATAAACTCATTAGGAAAATGTTTACTGAGATAATAAATCAAGTGAGAAGTAGACTCATTTTCTCATAGACTTCTTTACAATCCAACTTCTTTTTGCAACCAGTGGAGTCGCCCTCTGCTGGTCATTAGAAAGACTGCAGGTTAAAGGCACTTCCACATTAGCTGCACTGTTCAGACCCAGAACCTACATCCACTTCTTGTTTACAGTCTACGGTGAGAACAGACCTGTGTAGCTTCCCCAGCCCAGCAGTGGAGCGACAGACCAAAACATCGCTCCGGTCCAAATGCAGATGAGCGATACAGCAATGGTGTTAATGCTGATACAGTAAGCTGCAAAAACACAATAAGGAACACGATTACAACATAATATCCCCAAGTTATGGAACAGATTGTGGGATTGTTTGCAGTTTGAAAAGGTTAAATGTTCTGACTTTGGCAAACGCAGGACAGAAAAAGTGAGAGGCACTTAAAGATGCAGCATTCTTGACTTGTTCTGAATGTGAAGATTGTGACATTTATTGAACAATGAGGTCTTTTCTTATATTAACAGCCTTTGCAAACATCTGTGACTGAAAAGAATCTCTGTTGACAAAGCACACATAGCTTTGTATTCAGGGGAAGACAGAAAATCAATTTCTGAGCAGCACTTGCATATCTTATGTCAATATACCACATGAGAAGTGCAGTACCATTTCTGAGAGGGGATTGGCACTGTACAGTGCCTTTGTTGCTATGGGTTACTCAGCTTTGTTAGGCTGAATTACTTGATATTGTTGCTTGGAAGTTTACCTGGCCTAAACTGGTTTCATTTGGACCTAAAATCATGTTGCATTTTTGGGATTTACACCAATATCTGTTGCTGTTTGCAGTAGTCTGCAGAGCTGCTCTCTGGCAGATAATACATTTGACGATATCCCACATGTACCAACAATGTTCATAGTTTATCCACCAATGAAAAAATACACACACGGGTTTATATAGCTTGTGTTTTAAGAACAGCCACAAACGCAGTAAAAAAACTTGTATGCTGACAACAGAGGCAGTTGCTCAACCTAATTTCCATATAATTAAGACATTCTTCAACATCAGTTACACCCGAAAATAGAAAATTTCACCTCAAGTAAACGTAATGATATGTTGGTGAAATGTAAATGAAATTGCTGGAGACAAGTGGTAGTAATTTCCACAGCTGAAGTCAGTAATAAGGTTTCATTAGCACTGAAAAACAAACTTTTCTGTCAGATAAGAACAGCTGGAATATGAGCCGGGCAGAGACGCTGGTCTGAAGCTTTTTCTTTACGTTCTCTCTTGAATGTGGGGAGTTTAGATCTGACCTTTGTTTGAGTGGCATCCCTTGATGTATCTGGTGATGCTGATAACGGTCAAGGTGTTGATGCTTGCAAGGCCGAAGAGCAAAGTGAAGAAACCATCTACCTGGAAGAAAACAGAGAGAGGGGTTGGAGAATCATGACATCACATCTTTAAATGTCCCATATTGTCAAAGGTGAGATTTCCATGTCTTTTGATTATAAAGCAGGTCTCGGATGTCACAATTATAATATATATAGGTAGAAAGTGCCGCTACAGTGCCGTTACAGTCATTCCCCAGCTGCAATAACAGTGCAAAGATGCCAAGAGCGCAGATGTGGAAATATTGACCAATCAGAGCAGACTGTGCTTATTCTGGAGGGGGACTTAAAGAGACTAAAACAGAGCCTTTCAGACAGAGGGTGAATACAGGTATATTCAGACAGACAGTATGAGAAAAATAATTTGTTTTTTGAACATGTAAACATGTTATAGTAGAAAGTAGTAGTATGGACCTAAAAAGGAGCATAGTATGTCCCCTTTAAAATGTCTTTAAGTGGTCATTAGAGGCTCGGGGCATAGATCCATTGTCTGCCTAATTGTTCCAGATCTTTGTCTGTTGAGTTTGTTTTTGCTTTTGACTTTATCAGATAGAGACGCTACAGCTGAATGGCACTTCCTGTCTTTTGGCCAACATGCTCCAGACTCAGAGCAATTCCTCTGATGTGAGCTGCAGGCTTTTTAACTTGCACGATCAGCATTGAGAAATTTCATTTGAGCTGGTAACACATTTTACTTTGATTTCCACACAAAAATAAATCTGGTGGAGAAAAAGTTACTGCCGAAGACTGCCAAATGCATTCAGGCCATTGTTTGGAAAGATGATCTTTTAATCGCAGCTCTCCTTAAAGGGAATTATGCTACTGTGTTTCAATCTGGCAACTGTGCGACACCCGCTGCGACTCCCTACTGTGTCATTTCCAGGTGACATGGATCAGTTGAGGTCACTGATTACTCTCTTGATCTTCCTTAGTCCTATAATCCTATTACATGTCAGTCATCACGTTTTTTCACCTTCACATCCAGCAGATTACTGGACTCCCAACGTCTGGACCAGTATGATTTTCATTCAGCACATTTTCTATTTGTATAAGAATTAGAACAGTTGCTTCTTGAAATGATGTGATTTGAGTATAGTGTTTCACCTCTGCCTCTGTCCTGGCTCACGAGAAAAGATGTTGTGAATTCTTGGATCACAGAATCAGAAAAGTAATGACTTAAAATCAGAGTATAGATTTTTTTTTACGCCTTGTATACACTGCTTTGACAATCTTTCCCTGAATTCCCCTTTGCAACATCAAAGGGTCCCATATCATATTCAACAATGTCCTGTCCCATAAGGTGCAAAACACCGGGATCTGACCCAGCTTGCAACTGGTCATGTCCCATCATGCTCCATGCAGTAATCTGCTAATGCTTCTCACATGCCTGTCTCCTTCACCTTCCTGTTCCTTCCCTCTCTCTATTTCTGTCACCTCTTACTTTCCCCTTATTTACTTCTGACGTTCAGCCCACCTCTCCCAGGGGAAGGAGAAATGAGAGGGGCGTATACGGCGGCTATCCCAATATTTCTCCTTCACCTGAAAACTCGAGATTGAATGCCTGAGAGATGAGATAATCTCAGTGGCTGTACTCGAGTTTAAGAGCAGCAGACCTCGATTTACAATATCTCTCTCGCTCAGATTTTGGGGTTTACACCTCTGAGACTGAAAGAGCTTGTTTTCGTTCACTCACGGATATCACGGTTTCCACCACCACTAGCCTTGAGCGAGAAAAACACCCTGGATGAATTCCAAGCTGAAGTATGACAACTATTTCATTTCAAGCTGAGGCTGTGGGAGGAGGAAAACATCGAAATTCTTAGAAATTACACGCAACAGCTCATCTGTTAATTTAATACAAATTACACGTCAAAAGTCAGCAACATAAGAGCATGTGATTAAATCACGCAACCATGTCTGCAGCTCTTTATTTGCTTCCTGTTTGGTTGTTGACAGGTGCCATGCTGCTCGAGGAGTTTCCTCCATTTAAAGGCCTCCACAGTGGTAATCTTATTACAGATTTAACCTCCAGCCCACATGGCTACGAGCATAATCCCTCACAC
>JAOVVB010232233.1:0-10383 GCA_028570985.1 Heterobranchus longifilis
TCCACTACACCTACAAGTAAAATATTTACCATGAAGAAATATAATTTCTCCCAAAAACAATTATTGATCTGTTTACTAATGTTGGACTGCTATTATTTTGAACAGTATTGTACATCGGCTCTTTCTGGAGAACATTTGACACCTCTGGTGTAGAGGATGATTTCAATAAGTGACCTTCCCTAACTAGCTCATCTCATTTATGGGAGCTGGAGCTATTTTCAGGCTGTACAAATACTTGCTTGGTTAAGCTGGGTTCAAATCAAGTGAGTGAGAGTGCCACTAAAAGGCACTAATTAAACCATTCAGTGAGCCTTTGTGCTGCGTATCTGGGTTTGTTGTCATCCTGGAGGGAACCACTTCCATCTAGATAGAGATGTTTCATTATTTAAGGTGATCAATCTAAAGAACTTTGTTCTGGTTTGAAATTACCAGAATCCAACCAGATAACAGAGATTTTTTTTTCTTTTTTTTCCTGTAAGCGTGATGAATTTGAAGTTTCATGCTTGCTCTGAGTGTGCTGTGATGTATGGCAAGTTTTGGTTCCTGGAACTGTATGATGACTGGTATTGAAGGGAAACAAAAACAACCCTTCATGGCATGTGCTTAAATATTTTATTCATAAATATAGCTGAATTTACAAATAAATTATTGACATATAAAAATTCTCTCATAAATAAAATACATTCTAAATAGATATCCATTTTGAAATCATTTCGGGTAGGTAGAGAACTCCTTCTTTACACAGGTTTGTACTTTTTCCAAAAACTGGAGAAGTGGAATGCTTTCTAGCTCGCCCTTGATGGTGCAGTTGTGCAGCTGAAACATAAACAGATGTTAAATGACAGCAGTGACTTGATGATCAATTTTACTGAAATTACAATACCACGCACTCTGTTTAAATTATTTAGCTAAAACCTCACTTCTGAGTGTTTTTTTTCCTTTAATACTAAATCAGTTTACAAAGATTAAAATGTTTGTTATGTAAGACTGACAAACCAAACTTTTTATATATATTTAATATTGAGGACCATCTGCAAAATGGATTAGCTCAGTGGTCCTCAGCCCTGGTCCTGGCGGACCCCGTGTCCTGCAGATTTGAGTGTTTTCCCTGGTCTCTATCAAATAATTGAATTTAGAAAAGGCTGATAATTAGCTGATACTTAGGTACGTTTTAGTGTTTAGTGTACGTTTAGTGTTTTCTAAGCTCCAAGCACACCAGATTTGATTCAACATTCTTTTTTGAACCAACGAGGGTGTGATAGAGCAGGAAAAATATAAGAATGAGCAGGTAGTCCTTCATGACTGGAGTTGAGAACCACTGCTCTGGGATAAGGGTTGAGAATCACTGGGTTTTCCCTGCCATCATTAAGCAGTCGTTTCCTTAATGCAGTGGTTCGTAACTCTGGTCCTTAGTGTTTGCTCTGCTCCCAGGCATATCTGACTTAACTAATTAGCTAATTAACAGGCTTTTCTGAATAGAAGTGGGTATGGGAAAACACAGGTTCTCTGGGACCAGGGTTGAAAACTACTGCCATAAAGTTAGTTAGCATATCATGCATGATCATCATCATCAGCTTAATTTTGATAAAAAAGATTTCTGTCCTGAAGACTTTCCCATATAGAGCAACTTCAAGTTTTAGTTCTGACTATTACCAAGTCCTGACACTGGAGACTCCTTCCATCAACGTTAAACGAACATCTGTTTAGAGGAAACCCTCACCATGGATTGAAAACCAGAACCAAATCAGAATGAGCACCCTGTGATGATCACTTGCTGCATAATATATCCCACTTCACTGATCAGTGTATATATTGTTGGGTTGAAAGCAGCAACTTGGCTTGTAGTAAACTGTCTGAGGACCTGAATGCTATGTATGCATGGTGAAATGTTATGATGTTAAATTTGTCTGTTATTAGACAAAATGAACATCATCCGATCAAGCGGAATTGGACAAGCCACAGCTCGGTGGCATAAAAAGGCTTTCACAGGCACAAAATCTCAGTCACTTACGTTTGTGTAAGCGTGAAGCATCCTAGGAAGCCTCCAATCCTTTTCGCTCCTTAGTCCAAGGTCCGACGCGTTGTATGCAGAGAGAACGTTTCCCGCTTTGCAAAGCGTCTCAAGCTAGAACCCACATATAAACGGATGCATGTTTTCAGCTTTTATATTACCACACATAACTTTAATTCTTTAAAACTTCAATGTTGATCGTTTTACTTACATTGCATTCTTCATTTATAAATACATTTTGGACCTCTTTCTGATGTGCCTGAGTAAAAAATAAAACAACCTATATTGTTAGATTACATGTATAATAATCGCTTGTCGTCAATCATGCTATTAATATGAATCTTACCTCCGCTGTTGGGGTAAAGTTCTTCACACTATAGATGATTTGTTTTAAAGAAAGTAGATATTTTCTCTTTTCTCCTGCTTTGTGGTGGCCTTCAGGTCTGGAAGAGTTGTCTGGCTTTCCACTTCTATGTTGCCGTTTGTCTGATACAGATGCTGCATGAGGTGCTGCAGTAGCCACAGCAGTTGTCAGAATGAAGAATATGAAGACTTTCATGTTGTGGCCCCTGGTTCTGGTCTGTTCACCTGGTTTAGAGGTTTTGAGTTCAGTTTACTCTGCCTCTGTCTTCTGTACCTCCTTCTTTTATATCAGTAAGAGCAAGAGGATGTGACTGAACCACTTACGTGTCTGGGAATCCCTTTTGATATCTTGATGAAGATATTGACACATTCTATGAAGCTAAATTTGCACAACTTTTTTTTTTAGGTCAAGATTTTTTTTTACTAGTCTAAATAGAGTGTAAGTTGCAGGAAATGTTTGCAGGAAAAGGCTTTAGTTACTATAAGTTGCATACAAAATAAAAAGGTATCATACCTGTTTTTTCTTCAGTCCTTCACTGGGTTTGGATGCATATACAGTACAGCTAGTTTGCCGTCTATTATTAAACACTATGTACATTTAATTGCAATATATTTACTCAATTGTCAGATACTTTTATCCAAAGTGACTTTGTGAGTTAGAATCCAGTCAGACTTTGTAAACATGCCATACGTAATATAATACAGTACCATATACTATAATATAATGTACAGTATTTATACATATCCATATAATATACAGTTTCATATTATATATATAATATAAAGGCTACGTATGATTCAATTTCACAAAAGTTATGTACACCCCTCACAACAACCACTTTATTATATCTTCTCATGGGACAATACTACAGAAATTGGATATACTTTAGAGTAGTCAATGTGCAGCTTGTATAGCAGTACAGATTTACTGTCCTTTAACATTAACTCACCATGCAGACTTTATTGTCTAAAGACCTGGCAACCAAAATGAGTACACCCTAATTGAACATGTCAAAACAAAAAACTGTGTCCAAAGTGTCAATATTTTGTGTGGACACTCTTGTTATCTAGCGCAGCCTTAATTCTCCTGGGCCTAGAATTCACCAGAGCTGCACATGTTGCTGCTGGGATCCTCTTCCACTCCTCCATAATGTTATCACGGAGCTGCTGGATATTAGACACATCTGCTTAAGAACATCCACAGGTGCTTAATAGGGTTCAGGTCTGGAGACATACAGAACTTGGCCACTGACAAACTCATGAACATGATGCATAGGACATGTGACTTTGCATGGTAAAAGATGTACAGCTGTTATCACTCACTTCTGTTGCCAGCTATTTTGACAATAATGCTTGCATGTTGAGATATTTTCAGAGGACAGTAAATCTATACTATTATACAAGCTGCACATTGACTACTCTCCAGTACATTTGCGAGGTCAGACAGTGATGTTGGAGGAGAAGGCCTGGCTTGCAGTCTCCGCTCTACTTCATCCCAAAGGCGTTCCATCAGGTTGAGGTCAGGACTCTATGCACAGTTCTTCAACACCAAACTCACTCATCTATGTCTTTATGGACCTTGCTTTGTGCCCTGGTGCGCAGCAAGCAGTTTTCACAGGTCAAAGGGTTTTTTTGAGCTCGGCCCCTTACTTCCAGTGAAAGGACCTCCTAATGCTTCAGCATACCAAGACATTTTGGACAATTTCATGCTCCTAACTTGATGGCTCTTCCTGTTCCAACATGACAACATGAGTTGGGGATTGAACTGCCAGTCTTCTGATCGGTAACATGCAATACAACATGGGGTCTTACATGGGGTCTTAACTTGTTGAGCTACCACTCTCTCCCAATAAATGCTTGATAAAATATAGATATATAAGGAGGTTATGTTTTTCATTTCTTCATGACACATAAGGACTGGAATCTCACAGAACGCACAAGGATGGAGAAGTCCAACGGTCCCTGAGTGCATGCCCTTGGAATGCTATAGCAACATTGAAAATTGTTGTCTTAGCCCAGTACATTAGGTTCTCACTAAGCCTGGAGTTTCTAGCGGAGCTCCTGGCAGGAGGACTTTCCTTTCATGTGTGCATAAGTGAGTGGTCAAATATGTAGAAATGTAAAATAAAAAGACCACATTTAGCAACGTGAGAGTGTATTCAGTGCTGTATGCTGTATGTGTTCTGTAGTAACTGCTTGTTCATGGTGTCAGTCTTATAAATTGAGATTCTGTTTGGATTAGAGAAAGGTTACACTCTATTGCACGAACATTGACACTGATTCATACCTAGGGGCAATATAGCATAGCCAGTCCACAGACTGACATGTTTTTTTTTAGTACATGATAGGAAGCAATGACACCCAGAGGACACTCGTGAAAACAGGTAAAACATATGAGACTCTATACTGAGAATAACTCAAGTATTATGCAAGCAGATTTTACTTTCAAAATCACCCCCTTATATGGAAGCTGCAACATCTAAACCTAGTTAACTTAGATAGTAATGTACATTCTCTTTTGAATGGATATTTTAAAGACATGTCGGCACAGTGGCTTAGTGGTTAGCAGTGTCACCTTACACCTGCAGGGTTGAGGGTTCGATTCCCACCTAGGGTATGTGTGCATGGCGTTTGCATGTTCTCCCTGTGCTTGGTGGGTTTACTCAGCAGATTGACACTGTAGTGTGTGAATGTTGACTGGAGGTCCTACCCTAGTCATAAAAAAAAATAAAAAAAAGATCACTACGGTCCCTAGTTGGACTAGATGGATGGATTTTAAAGACATGAAAAGAAAAACTGCACTAAACCAGTACAGGTAATAGTGTTGTTTCTTGATGTAAGCAGTTTAAGGGGTCATTTGGGCCCCCGTGCCAGCAGGGGACACAATGATTTTTTTTAACAGATATGTAAAAAGCACACTGTTATTACTAGGCAAAAGGTTATTTGCATAAGGTGGTCACAGGGGGCCCTCTTGTGGTGTGACAAGGGACAAAACAATTGGGCAAATAGTGTAACAAATATCAGAAGAACATAAAAGAGTGTGAAGTTTTCATATCTGGCTGGAGCAGAAATTCCAAAAGAGAAAAGCATTTAGTTAATTAGATTTTTTTTTTCACTTGACTGCTTAATTAGAAGATCAGGTCGATCTGGTCCAAACTCTTTAACTTTTTTTTTTTCTTTTTTCGTCCGATCGCCTTGCGAAGTGGTATTTTAGCAAAGAAATTACAGAATTTCCTCTCATATTTATCTGGCTTCCACGTCAATCACTACTCAATACATTAAATAACGATCTGCTGACCGTTAATAAGACTCGCTGAGAATGGTCCAATCACATGAGCCCAAATATTTAAAAACAACATTGATTCGCTAAGAACAAAAGTGGGAGGGTTCAAGGATGATTTGAAAAAAGCCAATTAGAGCTCAGCCTCAGGTCACATGCTTTTCAAAAATTTACCTGCCTACGTAGATACTCGTTTGTCCAGCGCCCCGCGTACACCAACACAAATGAACATAATACAGTTTACATTTTTTTTTATTGTAAATAAATTATATTAAGAAATACAGCGGAATATTGTGACTAAATGACTTCATTGCATTATTAAAATAAATAATTATCATGTTAAATAATTATATGTTAAAATAGCATTCTTCCCTGCCTAACTTTAAGGGGGCCGCGCCCCAGCGCGCCTTATTGAACCGACAGTTTAATACAGTCTGTGTGGCTGCTTTCAACTCAACGATATACACAACGACCATTGATGACATTGTGGGTGGGATATATTAGGCAGCAGGTGTGAGGAGTCAGTTCTTGAAATTGATGTCCTGAAAGCAGGACAAGTGGGGACATCATAAGGACCTGAGAGACAATGGACAAATTGTGAGGCAGATCTTACCTAAAATGGACATGTGAGGAGACCTACAGAACTGGACCAAGAACAATGAAAGGAGGATATGAATTATGTGATCCTTTAAGGATTTGGTGCTAATGTTTTCATGCCAGAGACCACAGCACACATTCAGAGTCAGAGTCTTTTGTAGGTTAGAGCTGTTTCGGCCACACAGGGATGACCTACAGTATGCAATATTATGCAGGTTGTTTTGAGGTTATGGCTGAATAGGTTCTCTACTTTCCCTTTATCCAAAATAATGAAGTATTTAATTTATTCTTGCATATAAATAAATGTTCTTTGGTGTGCATAAGGGGTACAGAGTAAGTTCTCACTTAGGGTCCCCGAGTCTTCAGAAAAAATGGGACTAAGGGTTTTTCCAATAATAAAAGTAAGTATTGCCACCAACTGGATGGAACCATGTGGCTGAATTATGATCAACACCAAACAAGAAAATCAATCAATCAATCAATCAATCGATCATCAGAATTTTTGTAATGTATATTAATACCTATTCTTAAAAAAAAACAAAAAAAACAACATAATTTAGCCCAAACTATAAAGAGATGTGTTTATACAATTTGCTTTAATTTTACATGGCTGATAATTTTTTTTTAAGTGTATTGATTAGTTTTTCAAGAGATCAAGAGGTCTTGATTAGTTTTTACATGATATAAATTGTGAGAAACAGAGCTTCATACTGTACATGGTGGCCTCGCACCTCCAGGGTTCTGGTTCACTTCCCGCCTTGGGTCTGTGTGCATGGAGTTTGCATGTCCTTCTCATGCTTGTTCACCATATTGCCTAGGTTGTCCTAAAAAATAAAAGGAATATGTCATTCCATATTTTACAATCCTGTGTTATGCTAAAAGATATGGTTATAAAAAAACAGCAAATGTCCAAAATGCTCTAAGTTAAAGGCTAATTCATAAATCCTGGAGGATATACTGTAAAAAGAAGACTGTTGTTCTGGATCATCCACACATTTGGTGTTGCTACTGTATGACTCCACAGAGCCTGAGAACACAAGGAGTGGCTCAGGGCCATAGAGATGCTTTGCTATACTGCTTTTGGAACTTACCAGAGGTTTGTGAACATGATGAAATAATTCTATCAACCCTTTTTATTTGGTTTGTCCCAGAGCAGCTCGACTGGTTTAGGGTCAGGGGCTGAGTAGGTCATTCTATTTCACACATCACTACTTTCAAATATCTTTTGTAAAACTTTGTGTTTGTGGTCTTTAGAAATCCAGCATTATTCTGAAAACGAATTTTTGGTGTTTATTGTGCATGGCAGTTGGGGTAGAATCTGTTACAGAGTCGAACAGTATCTGCCCCAATGCTAGGCCAATCAGCAGAGAGGTAAACGTTCATGAGAGTTAGGTAAAAGGGTAGGTCTGAGGCATGTGGCTTTAGTTGTGAGCATACTCAGTGGAGGGGAGAGCAACCCAGACAATATGTCAAAGTCGATCAAATCCTTAGGCTTACCTATTTTTTTTCTAATTCCAACACATAAACTTCAGGGACAAAATGTTCACTTGCTGCCTAACATATCCCACCAACTTCCAGGGTGTAGCTTCTGTGACAAGGGCCTAATTGTGATGGCTAGATGACTGGATCAGAACAACTCCAAAACTGCAGCTCTTGTGGGATGTTTGCAGTCTTCAGTGGGCAAGACATACCAAAAGATGTCCAAGGAAATAAAACTATGGACCAGTGAATGGTACAATGGTAAAGGCTCCCTGATGTACATGGGGAGTGAAGGCTGCTACAGTAATCAATATAGATGCCTCCAGCACCAAGGGGAGCCCATCTAATAGTTTCTATGCTAAAAATACAAACATTAATAACTACCATGGTTGTAAAAATAGGAATAAATACAATGGTCACCATTGGCCTCCACGGTCCGTAGTAGAATTACAGAGGTTCCTACAGTGGATGGATGGATGGATGGATGGATGGATGGAAACTTTTATAAGGAAGGAAGCTCACTCATTCTCTCATCTTCCATGCACACAGAGAGGGTAATTGAACCTGGCAAGGAACTGAACCCGGACCCTGGAGGTACAAGGCGACAATGCTAACAACTATACCACCGTGCAGCCAGGAAGGAAGCTCTCTCACTCACTCACTCACTTATCGTCTATACCGCTTTATCCTATATTCAGGGTTGCGGGGAGCTATTAAAGAACAATATTTTAAAATATTTATCCTTGCTGTGACCTGGATAAATAAATTATAAAAAAAAAACATTTAAATTCTATTAACATTCAACCAGTCTTTCTTGAGATATGGCCCTAAGCATTCAGATGGACACCAGGGACAACCTAAAAAATAAACTGCCTGCACCATCAAGTGACGGAGACAAAATTTTTACCATATGTGTCATGCCATGGTTTTCGCTTTGTTCAAGAAGTGCATACTATAAATACTACAGAGCATAATAAAAAAAAATTACATTCATAGTTTTTACCACTGCATCAAAATGTATTACACCTGAAGAACATTTTAATGGCACCACATATTTGTAAAGCTGTCCAGGTGGGCAAGATTTAATGTTAGTGATTGTGGAGTCCTTAATATACTCCTTTAGCAGAAATCATACCCTGTGTATAACCTTACAACATGATGTAATACAACGAGCCAGTGCTCTGTAGGTCAGTGTACTGAAAAACATTCGTCATGTTGAAAACAATCGTCTGGATATGAATCACTGGGCAGATTCTACAGTAATGTTTCCCATAAGCTATATGCTGCATGGTGTTCTCAATCAACTGTAGAAACAATAAAATCACTTTTATTTACATGTTCATTGTGCAGTGTAAATTCCTGTTTTACTGAGCATAAAATGGGGATCTCTTGAATCATGAAATCCTGAGCAATGATGGAGGTAGTTATGTTCGGTACTGCTCAACAATTTACAAAAAACAAAAAAACATTGACTCTTCTTTGTATGTTGTATTGTGTATGGAGAAAAGCATTGACATTTGTAAAAAAGTGATTGCTCTTTAATGTAATAGGTGTCAGACTGCATCACACTACCACAATTTTTTCACCTTTATTATTATTTTTTTTTATAACAGCACATAATAAAATATTTCTTTCCACAAACACCAATGAAAATTGGCATTGTGAAACAGGAACAGCTTTACTTTTGGCTGTTACAGAAATGGAGACTCATTTCATTAAATTGGAATTTCCCTTTATTAAATTTTTCATTGGCGTATATATACAGTATATATAAAATGTTGTAATTTTATAGAATGTCAACACATAAATTACTATTATCACAATTATTAGGTTCAACAGTTGTTTCTTCACTGGTCTCTCTCTCTCTCTCTCTCTCTCTCTCTCTCTCTCCGCTTTTACAAAACATCTCGCACATGATAACAAATAATTAAATGGTTTGCATTGTACAATTGCATTGTGGTTTACATTATTAAGACAATTTTCAACACTTTAAAATTCAAACAAATATTATGAAAAAAAAGCGCAACTTCAGACCAGATGGATTAAAGAATTCTACCCTATTGTGGTATAAATTTTGGAGAGTGAGAGAATCCCAGAGGAATGGAGGAGAACTGTATTAATGCCGATCTTCAAGAACAAGGGGGATGTGCAAAGCTGTGGCAACTACAGAGGAATAAAGTTGATAAGCCATACAATGAAGCTTTGGGAAAGAGTAGTAGAAGCTAGGTTAAAGGCAGAGGTGAGGATTTGTGAGCAGCAATATGGTTTTATGCCTAGAAACAGTACAACGGATGCAGTATTTGCTTTGAGGATGCTGATGGGGAAGTACAGAGAAGGTAACAGGGAGTTGCATTGTGTCTTTGTAGATTTAGAGAAAGCGTAGGACAGGGTGTCGAGAGAGGAGCTGCGGTGTTGTATGATGAAGTCTGGAGTGGCAGAGAAGTATGTTAGAGTGGTGCAGGACATGTATGAGAGCTGAAAGACAGTGGTGAGATGTGCTGTAGGTGTGACAGAAGAGTTCAAGGTCAAGGTGGGTCTGCATCAAGGATCGTCTCTGAGCCCCTTCTTGTTTGCTATGGTGATGGACAGGATGACAGATGAGGTTAGACAGGAGTCTCCATGGACTATGATGTTTGCAGATGACATTGTGCTT
>JAOVVB010232243.1:0-10383 GCA_028570985.1 Heterobranchus longifilis
AAAAATTAATATTAATAATATGGAGGATGAAATCTGCCAAAATAAAAAAAAATGAATACATGAATGTCTTGATAAATGAATTAATATGCCATTAAAACAATATTTTTTATTTTTTTAATTATTGCCTTTATTTTATTCATTTTTAAATGTATTTATTCATTTATAAATGTTTTTTTATTATTTTATTTATTATTTTCCCTTTGCATTTTCCCCCTATTTATTACCTCAAACTTGTTTATTTCAGTATATTTATTTTTAATTTCTGTATTTTCTGTCCTCCGGTCCCCCTGTTTGATTAGATTTTGTTCCGAGGGCCCTCGTCTGTCACGATTTTTTCTTTTAGATGTTTTATTACAGAAAGTGTATTTAAAAAAAAAACAGTCATACAGTCTGTCATTGTGTTACTTATAGATGGAATTATAGTGAAAATAAATTATTCAAGGACCCCTGGGGGTCCCCGGACCCCACTTTGAGAACCACTGCTTCAGGATAAGTAGATTATAATTATGGCTGTAATTGATTCAGCACTGATTCAGATAAATGGCTTGTTTTTAGGGCTCCAGGCTGTTACAGACTCTTACATGTGTAACAGGTTGTATTGAGTTTTGTGGATTTTCTGTCCGTCTATTATTACAATTCACCAGGTGTGCTGCCAGAAGTTTTTCCTGCCATGATTATAGGGCTGCATTTAACACGTTCTTTTCTCCTCGTAATGTGTCAGACCTCCGTGTACATAACACGAGAGCAGAATTCTTACCTTGGATATGTGTAAAATAACCCCATTAGACATCTGTTCTTAACCAACGGAGGATCGGATTTGACTTCAACCTTCTGCAAAACACGTCGTGCAAAATGTGTGTTCCTTTTGTTTGTTATAAAATTCATTAAACACGTGAAATTGTATTGAAAAAATCTGGAATTATCCCGTTATCACGAGTCTTTAAAGATGAATATGATACTTATGTGTTAACACGAGTATGGCCGTGATTTTTACCTTTTTGAAATTTATATATAATAACTTTGCTGAATGAAAAAGTACAATCTGCTGGTTCCTGACTTTTCCTAAAAGTGTCCACATCTTCATTTAAAATGGCTTTCATGCATCTTAAATTACAGGCAGAGACAAGGCAAAGAAAATGATAATTTTTACCTTTTTCAGCCATACATGGTCATATTGAACGCATTGAATTTCTATTGATAAATAGATAAAAACTACCCAATTGTATAATTAAAACTTGTTAAATGTAGCCTACATTTTTGGTGTTATTTCGTTTTTTAAAAGTTATCCTAACACAATATTTATTATTTTATATTATATTATTTATCATGACAGATTATAGAGTTTGGAATCTGTTAAAAATGGCCGCTTTCAGCATTTCTAATAGTTCTGAAATTCTGGCACTTTTAGTGTTAAAGGCAAAACAAGGCCTCCGATCCATACGACCACAAGTCGTTTCTTCTGCCCTCTAATACGACTCACACGAGTGTTTTATGATATTAGCACGTTAGCGGTGGCAGGAAATAAGACCCACAGGAGTGTTTTCTGTCCTCATACCTAAAAGTTAACGGTCACGGTTTTAAACATGTCGTTAATGTCGTCAAACGTTCAGTTTGGTTAAATTTAAACAACAAAATTACTTGAAAAAGATCGTGTCTGGGTTAATTTGTTACGTAAGTACGTGACGTAATTACACGTCACATAGTTCTGTTTGTTCCCTAAAGTTAAACTTTTATTTTCACAAACAGCAGTCCCCCTCTGATTATGTGATATTTAATATTTCCTTTCTACATGTAGGATTAGTGAGTGCACCTGCACAGAGATGCCTGCTACTGTTTGAATCCTCTGATCCTCTGTGTGAGCGGACCGTGTGTTGGACTGTTAGCGCTGTGGTCGTGACCCGAGGCTCCAGCTTCCTGTCCATTAAGATATCTGCTTTAGTTACGGAGCAGAGTATCTGCATTTCACAGTCACCTCCCGCCACGAGAAGTCCTCTCCGTAAGCACGGCTGCCCGTGGATATTCCCGTCATGAGTGGGTAATTAATCATCCGACTAAATCGGATTTATGGACCGTAAGATGATATATCTGAGCGTATGCAGGCTGGAATATTGATTTAGTTTTGGCTTTAAGCTATAGCCATAAGACATTGTCAGCTCTGTGTTATGAGCTATTGACAAACAGCAGATATGTCACCTGGCAGAAGAGAAGCTCTGTCGCTCCCCTGCAGCGGAAATCCCTCAGTGTTTTAGAGCTTTTAGAAAAGAGGACGATAAGAGTTCAAAGTGTGCAGTGGTTTTCTTACGACGGCGCACATCCTGTAAACTACAGCAGTAAAACAGAACCTGGCTCTGCGATCGAGGACCTCGCAGAGCCTCTCAGTCCCTGCTCGTAGTATTACTATGAAAAGTAACGATGCAGCTGTAGATTTTCTTCACTCACCAGCTAAAAAAAACCAATGGTGATCTGTTGTCCACCAGCCACAGTGGCAGGTGGACACAAAAGTTAATTTCCAAACCTCACATGTATTTAAAATGAAAGGAAGTATGGATTTTTACGAGACATACCAAGTATTTTTGTAGCCTAAACCTACAGAATTAGTCCCGTTTCACATTAATCACAACATTAATGACGTGTCAGTATCACGTGACCGGCTGTGTACCTAAACTGTAAGTAGATAGTTGGATTTTTAATGCTGATCCCAGTGTTTTTTTTTATTAACCACACCAAGTCGTTTTGTTGCTTATAACTAATAAAGTATTTTTGTAGCCTAAACCTACAGAATTGTTCCTGTTTCACAGGACATGTACCAAAACCGGAAGTAGCAGGATTTTTAATGCGATTTTATTGCAATCCCAGTGTTTTTTTGCACATTAATCGCAGCGTTAATGACGCGACCGGGCCGTGTATTTAAACAGGAAGACATGTTTGTATGTACAAACTGCTGTGCAATACATTTCGTATGATATTATGCGAGTGGTTTATGAGAATGTGTTGCACAGATCCTGTAATACAATCAGTTCTGATGGTCCTGAATGTGACACTGATTAATATAAAACTATTGTTTTTTTCTCCATGTGTCAGCGATGAGAGAAAATTAACTTTGGGAAGTTAGACAGCTCAGGTTGTAAATCAACAATGCAGAAGAATCAAGCAGCTATAGTTATTGCACATTATCTGCAAATCATGACACAAGTGAGAAAAACATTTTTTTTTTATCAGTCACATTAATATGCACAGAGGGAGCTATATGTTTACTGTCATTTGCCTCAGCTGTCAACATTAAGATGACATGTGGGTGTGCTAGGATATGATAATGGAGCATGAGAGAGTGCTTTTTGTTTTCTTTTTCTTTGAAACAGCGATGAATCAAGTCTGCCTCTTTGTTTCATGTCTGTTTGTTTGTTGCTTTGTCTTTGACAGAACAACACGTCATGGAGACCGCAGTCGTGTCAGGAGTGTACCTGCTACAGCGACGTGGCCATCTGCAGGCCCCCCCACTGCCCAAACCCACAGTGCGACTTCCAGAGGGTAAGACCTTTTTTTACAAGTTTGGGTGCTTTTTTTAATTTTGTAGTAGAAAACTACAGTTCATAAGGAAACAGGAAATATATTATCAAAAGGATAAAAAGAAGAAGAAAAGAGTAAAGACTAATATATTTGTGCCTCTTTTTAACTTCAGTTTCTTTAATAAACAGCTGGCTGAACAGTGCATTTGTTGTGGACTATTTTCAGTGGTAGGTTAATCAATATTTGGTGCTCTGGTGAGTATTTGTGGCAGCTAGGGATGAAAAGGTTACCGGTATTAATGATAACCACGGTAAAATTCCCCGACTGTCAGTAATACCATTCACTTTTTAGTTATCATTAAAACTGTGTTTGATTACCACACTTCTTAAGACTCATTTGCATTTATGTAAATTGTGCATGGAGTCATTGCATATACTCAGATGCACACTTTTTTTATTTTTTTATTTTTTAAAGTGCTTCATATTTATGCAAACAAAAAGTGCATAGTGCTGCTAATTGTATTTGTGTTTTTTTAATATTAAACTTTGATTAAATTAGTGAGACTTATCAGTAGTTTTTGAACATTTTTAGCACATTTTAACAATACCGTGATAATACTGATAACCATGATAATTTTGGTCACTATAATTGTGATATGAAATTTTCATATCATTACATCTGTAGTGGCAGCAGGACTGTGTGGGGGATTGAGTCAAAATAAACTACTGTGTGGGTGTGTGTATGTGTGTGTGTGTGTGTGTGAGTGTGTGTGTGTGCGCGGGTGTGTGTGAGTGAGTGCGCGCGCGATCATGGTAATGAAGGGACATATCAACCAGTGCAAGCCTGCAGTGTAGCTCAGTGATGTATGTCGTTTTTGGACATTTAATGAAGCTCTACGGTTGAATCCGCCCACTCAGATGTAAACAGTGTAACGAGTTGACAATATTCTGTCTGATATCATAATATCAGCTCTATGGCACAGTAACAACAGCTACGTTTTTCCATGGCATTCATGACGTTGAAAGGTAAGCAGTCTGCCTGGACAGGTACAGTATAGCTAGCCCTGGATGGCTAAATTTAGCTTAATGCTAAACGCCAACATAACTTACAGTAGCTAACATATTTGAGTTACTGTAGTAACAACTCATTAAGCTTCACAAATTCAGCTCCAACTATTTAAACATCTTGCTTTAGGTTGAAAAGCCAGTAGGCTAATTAACTGCTCCATGCTATAAAGGTAGCAATAAATAAATATTAGTCTGGTATAGCTAGCTTAAACTTAAGTGTTAGGAAACTAAGCCAACTTCCACTAGTTAGCTAACATAGTTAGCTAATGTAGTTTGAGGAGACTGTATTCAGATAGTAAAAGAACAGGTTTAGCTAATACAAGTTAATTTTGAGAGTATGTGGAGGTTTAGTTAGACATTTGAAGGTTTAGCTATTTTATTTTGCTCCTCAATTGCTAGTGCAGCTTAAGTTTTAGCTTAAATGTTAGTTAGGCAACTAAGCTAACTAGCTAACATAGCTAGACTGTAAGTTAGCTAGTAAGAGAACAATAGGTAAATATTTTGTGGGCAGGTGCAGGTTTAGCCATTTAAAGGTTTAGCTATTTAACCAGCTATAATTATAAATAATGCTACTCAATTGCTAGTGCAGCAGATACATATTGCTAATCTGGAAACGTACTTTCAATGAATAGAGCAGCTAGCTAGCTTAATGCTAAATGGCAGTTAGGCTAAGGTTATTTTACCTGGTATGAGCTCTACTCTTCTAACCTAAGCTCTTGTTGAAATGCAGTAAGTCTAGTTGCTTAAGTTAAATTAATTTTAAGTTTGATCTTAAATGTCAGTTAGGCAACTAAGCTAACTATAGCTAACAGTTAAATTCATTTTGGGGCAGGTGTAGGTTTAGTAATTTAAAGGTTTAGCTATTTAACCATAACTACAAATATTGTTACTCAGCTGCTAGTGCAGCATATAACTAAACTGGTATGTAGTATGTTACTCTCTCACTTGCTACACAAAGAAAGAAAGAAAGAAAGAAACAAACAGAAACAGCTTGTGGTTTAAAACAGCATTGTCTCTGTGACATAAGATGAAGAGGATAATCAGAAGTATTGTAGAAATTTGAGAAATTTAGTGTAGAAGCTTTCTTGCAAGAAAAAAAAAGAAATCTGTCTTAAGACAGTGAAGCACATGGAAAACATAGAAGTTTTAAATCTAACAACAAATGCTTAAATCTTCAACTGATTGAAAGTTTTTTGAATCAGACAAAAAGAGTGGGAGCATATGGAAAATGGTGCATGTACACCCACAACCGTGTGTTCTATGTGGTTAAAAGAAGTGCAAACCAAATAAGTTGTGAAGGACATTCTTTTAGCTACAGAATGTAAAATGCCGTAACGTTGCATTAATCAAACAGTTGGCTAAGTGAATAATGAATAGCCTTAAATATTTAGGATCCCGTTTTTGTGGTATTTTAATCTCTCTCACTCCATTTCACCTTGAAGTGCGGATCTACTTTCAAGGGCCCGTTTAATAATCACTCTCTGTGAGTTGCCCTTACAACAAGAATCAATGAAATGACAGACTTTTGTGCAGTCAAGTCTGCCGATTGCACCATTTAATTTGCCACAATGACAACTGTTCGGAGACTGTTAGTTCCATCCTCGCTTTTTTTTGGCTCATTTGAATTCACAGGGACACATTTTCAAAGCCCTGTTTCACTCTGTCAATCTGGCTGTTCCTCCTTGTGCTTCTCTTTAAATGTGATTTAAACGTCAAAGCCTGCGGTGACGGCATCAAATCCAATCACAACCCTGAGCTAAGGTAACAATCAATGGCTAATGAATTCCACTCTGTTGGCTAGCAATCCAATGTTAATTAAAATTAGTCATTATGCTCACCAAGCTGTGTGCTCCCTCCATTTAAAAAGCTCTTAAAATTTGACTCCCTGTCACCTGCGCTGTGATAAAAAAAAACTATTAGGATTTTTATCATCTGTCTGTCTCTGATTATGGCTTTCGTTTGAAATCCACTGCCCTTATCTACAAGCTTAAACCTTATTGACTTGTGAAATCCGTCTCTAAATTTAAGTGTCTCAATACTTCTGTCCATCGGATGACTTATATCTTTGCTTTGTCATTTAAAACAGCATTGTCTTAAGTAAAACATACTCTTAGGCTTCCCCCAAAGTTTTTAAATTCAAATTTGGGCTGCAAATTCTGATTCATTTGCCTATGATTTTCTCGATTAATTATTAAGTCTATGAAATATCTAAAAGTAGTGAAGAACGCCAATCACTCCACAAAGCTCAAAGTCCTTAAATAGTTTGTCAGTCAAAAATCATATAGAAAACAAGCTGCAAAACCTCATATTTGAGAATGATTGATTACAAATTTTCTTTTGATTGACTACTTGATTAATCGACTAATTGTTGCAACCATATTTTTTTTACATTTTATTGACCTTTTATAAATAAATTAACAATGGAAAACAGTTTTTTGTTTTTACTCTGTTTCAATTTCACAGTTTAATTTTGCAACGTTATTTAAAAATATATACGTCCTGCACCACTAACTAACCGGAAATGACACCAGCAAAGAATAACATTTTGTGTCAGAAAAATGTAATTGAATAAAAAACTACAAGGGCAATTAACCTAAAAACTCTAATTAATGAAAAAAATATCTTGAAAACAACATCTTTATACCTTACAGCAGTTTGATATAAATTGATACATACATATATGAAGATATGTCAGCTTCACGGTCCATTATGTTGTGAAGTTCGGGTTTACATTATTTTATAATGAGGCGGGAAAGTGGCTATTAAATATCAAATTCACAGACCACACTTCGCGACATAATTATTTATTTTCCTGCAAAAGCATCTGCAGGAGTAGAAAACGTTGAGCCTTGATGTAAGAATGCAGCAGTCCAGTGATAAATATAAAACTGTTTTCCCTGAGCCTGGACCATCTCTCTTTATTTGCAGCAATGTAATCTGAAATTGGATCAAATTCTTGTACTACAGCCATACTTTGGTAATTAAATTTGGGGCAGCACACAAAAAAAAGCTAGAGGGACTGAAAGATGAAAAGTTCAGGAAGGTTTAGATTATTAGCACAGTGGCTGTTGTGACAGGAAATTCAGCTGGTGGTCTTATTTTTATCTTAAAATTTTGTATGATCGATGGAGCTGAAAATACAATATAAACCCTCGATCTTGTGATAACTGCGGCACAGATCATTCTCCATGTATTTTATTTCCCACACTTGTTATTTATGCATGTAGTTGCCATTCTTCTGCCTGTTGTTCACATTTAATTAGTTTTCTGCTGTAGATTTGGTGTGCTCCTATTCAGTTTTTTTCTCCTCTTTTTCAACTGACGCATTCACTGAACCTCCTTTGGGGTTGTTTATTCTCACCTTATACAAATTGTATTCCTCCCTTCATTTTCCATTCCATATCATTTGTATATATACAAATAAACGACACCTATAAACTATTCACCGGCTCTGCGTCTGACCCTCGCTGTTTCCAGATCTCAATCAGAGCGTGTTGGTAGATAAAGGACTGCGTGTGCAGTCTGTATTGTAATATGTATTGTTACACCTCCGCCGCGCTTGCTTTGTATTGTAGACACCGTGCACGCCTAATAGAGTCATCATATTTTCATTATTGTCAGTTCCGTTGTGCTTTTTGGATCACATGTCGCTTAATTTCCATGGAAATGGACAGATTGTAGTCGACAAGTTTTATATTCATGCTGGTTAAAGGGACCAACATCCATTTTTTTTCTTTCTGTCTCTCTGTGGGTTTTTGTCGTACTTGGGTGTGTGTTCTTATTGTGTGTGTCTTTCCTAAAGGGCGAGCGTTTGAGGATCCCTGCCAACAAGTGCTGTCCCGAGTGCATCTCCTCGCCTCAGGGCTCCTGCCAGTACGAAGGAGTCGTTTATGGAGTAAGTGAAATACTCTTCTGATTCTGTCGTCATCCAGTCATTCTGCAAAACATTAATATGCACACATGAAGATACAGCCTCTGTAGAACGATTTAAATGTACACTACATGCTACTTCTCTGTCCATGTACTATTGTGTACTGAACACAGAATAATGTGTGTGAATGGGAGCAAATCCCTGCAGCCAGGTTTCAAAATCTGCAACCAGAAGAGCGGAACATTAATCTGCTGCTATACAGCAGATTAATGTCTTTGCTTTTGGAATGACAAGTTTAATTATCACATACATCTGTATGTGGTGTTATGTACAGGATAATGGGTTCATTTTGCAATAATGACCTGCTCGCTCTACATTATCCTGCTTATTACATGGCTACTTACTGAAGAAATCAATAATTTGACGTAAAATATTGAGGTAACACATCATTTTAAGGGTCCGCATATTTCATGGTAAGTAGGTGGTAATTGGCAAGTAACATATTTGAGTTTTCTTTTAAATTACCCCCAAATTATCCCAGCATTTACCCCAAAATGTATCAAAAATTACCCCAACATCATTTAGTAATTATGCTACGCTATTTCCCAAAACGCAGGTAATAAATAGTTGGTAATTTCTTTAATATATTTCCAGGAAAGTAATACAAAGTTAATTGATAGGCATGATGAGAAAGGCTTTATTCTAAGGTCTGCTGTTACCAATATTGATTTAAAAATGATTGTATTGCTTCTGCTAAAATTATATCTTTTTCTTTTCTTTTCTGGGGACAGTTCAGCCATCAACCTTGAATCCAAAGTTTTGTGCGTTCCAAATATATTAAAAATTAATATTAGAAAGCTAATGTTTTGTTGTTGTTTTTACCACAGCTGATGTTAAATTTACTGTACTTTCTGCGGATTGATGGACGTGGTCCTCCAAAATTGCGTCCTTAGCAACGGTCTGCTATAGAGAAATAACAGACTGTAGAATGCCGAGATTGACCAATCAGAATGGAGTATTCAACAAAGCCGTGTAATAATCTAAAAATATTGGTGTGTTTGTTCAAGTTATTCCAAAAGGGATTTAGGTGAAACTTTAAAAATCATAAACTTTACATCCACGGTGATTAAACCCACAAATCACGTTTCAAAGGCATTCGTTTGTTAAATGTAATCGCTGCTGAAATACTTGTTTCGGAGAGCGCCTCCCTCTCACTAAAGAAACAATCACCTTCTTGTTCATCTTGCATCGAGTGGCCTTCGTATTAACGAGCCAGACTTTTTTTTGGCAGCCGTTTTCGAGAGTACAAACGGAAAAAAACAAAGCCGGGTTTGGAGATTCCCCCGGCGTCACTTCCGCAGTGAAGTGGCACTTTACACGGATCTGAACTACCGGTAGAGGAGGACTGGAGAGGAGTCATGACCGTTTGAGGGCTTTAATGCATCTTCACTGAAAAACAGCAACGGCACTTAAAATATCACCACTGCTGCTCATTTCCCTGGAAGAACTGCTGGAAAAAGCTTCTAGATTTATGTTTATATTCCCAGAGGAAGATTAGTTTCCCAGCTCACAAAGAACAGCGGTTTTTGTGATGGTGGATGTCAACCAATGATTTTTTTTGGAAGACTTGCAGGGTTCTTATGGAAAAGTATGGAATGTGATTTTAGTAATTTCCAGGTCCGGATAAATATGGAAAAAAGTAAACAGAGTATGGAAAAATATTTTCTAAAATACAAAACTCAGAATTTCTAAAAATGAATTAAATACAAGTATTGTTTTTGATGGTGTTTGGAGCCAAAATGATTATCACTGTGTGTTTACCTGCACAGTGAAGTGGAGCTCTGGTTATAGCTCGATTAGATCATTTAATTGGACTCCTGTCGTTGTCCCAGTAAACATGAACTGGGGGAGAATCGATGTATTGACAGAAGTATGTCC
>JAOVVB010232253.1:0-10383 GCA_028570985.1 Heterobranchus longifilis
CTTTTCCTCAATGACAACACATTAGCACTGTTATTACTGCGTGAGCTTTTTTTTTTTTTTTGTGAAAGGTGTAAAATAAGTATTAATTAGATCAGATGGGAACAGTCGGCCAGCTAGTCTTACTCATGCAGCACCACATGTTGGAAATCATTCGCCAAAAGAAATTCTCACCAAGGAGCAGCCGCCACTCACCATCTCGAACCCCACACGCACACACACACACACACACACACACACACACACACACTGACGTAATCAGCCCATTGAGTCAGGGGAGACAGGTCTTGCCTCAACCTTAGATAGACCAAGACAGATTAATGGTTTTGTTTTGACCCTTCCAATAAAGACTCTCACCTCCCATCTCAAACTGAGCCAGACATCATGTCTTGGAAGGCGTTTAACCACTGGCCCGGGAATAAAGAAGCTGAAAGAAAACCCCTGGTAGATGTGGGGGAAAAAACAACTTGGCATCTCTAAATACAGCTACGGCTGACTGGCTAAAGCTACAGGGGTTTAAAGGTGTTCAAATTTAACCTAAAATCACAAGGAGTCCGGGACTAGGAAGCAATAATAGCAGGAATGTAATGCACCTGTTGCCCTGAAGACAGATATCCCTCCATATAGGATTTGGTCCAGATCATAAAGGAAGCAATAAGAAGAAGAAGAAGAAGCAGACGCTTCTTTCTCATAGGTGACATGCGAGTAAGAATCTGAGGCTCCCCGCCCTTTTTTCCCTGTGAAGCTTTAAGCCACAGGAGCACATGGGAGCTCTGTGGACTTTCAATAGACTTTAATCTCAGTCACAAACAACTCACACACGCAAACAGAGCAACCACAACCGGCCCAGGAATCTGTGTAGCTAAATATTGACTTGCTGTCAGGCAATCAAGTCATAAAAATGTAGTTCACAGCACATGTGTAATAGACTGGAAATGAGTTTAATCATGACACCTCTGTGGAGAAATGGTGCTGCATCACACTGAAGATCATAACTGGAAATTATATATTTACTATATTTAACTGATCACACTGCAGCAAATAAGATACTGAGCACCAGAAAGCCTGCGATGACCCAACAGTGCAGATATCACGTCATGTATTTCTGTGCGAGTTAAGATATTGTAGAGCAATTTTAAACAAGGTTGCTCTGTGAGGCTGTAATGCTCATTGTACACAGATGATGGTGCTAGAAGAAATGGCAGGGGTTCACCAAAGTCATTAGGATTCATCCTCTGGGGAGCATGAATATCTGACAATCCATCCAATAGTTTTTGAGATATTTCAGTCTGGACCAAAGTGGTGAACCGACTGACGTTGACAGAGCCGTGCCGCTAAAAAAAAGTTTACCAGACAGTATGAGACGGAGATGCTCACAAGTCATTTTTGCAAGTCAAGTCTCAAGTCTCTTATGGTTGTGATGAGCGTTCTATCATCTGCTGCATGTCATCTGATCTGCTTAGAACGCTGCATAGCTACTGTATATCTAAGGAATGCAAAGCATGTACTGAGTCATCATTTAAACAGGCTATTGCAATGCAATATGGAAAAAAAATGAATGCACAGATGCATAGGGTTACACATGATAACAGGGGAGGGAATGACATTCAGCTTGTCAGACATTTCCTGAATGTTAATAGGCCAAATATATAATCATAGAAAATAAAATAAAGTTTATTCATGAGTCCCAAATTTTGAGTCTTAAGTCTTTTGAGGGCGAGTCTCAAGTCACTGTGTGTGTGACTTAAGTGCAACTCGAGTCCCCATTTCTGGTTTGAGACCATGAATATGGAAATTAAACTGAAGAAGTATTGAGTTCAAGTGATGAATGATGAAAGCAGAATATAGGCACTTAGAATCTGCAGTTCAAAGTGTGAATTAAGATCATATAGCAATTTAAAAAAATGTAAATCTTAAAGCTCTATTGTGAAACTTGAGTATGTTTATTTTGCATTCCAGATCCAGTCCATAAAGTAGAGTGCATATTTGAAGATAGACCATGCACATTCCATACATGGAAATTCTCAAATTGGACCTTTAACTGAACATTTTAGATTTGAAAATCACATAACAGTTATATTTTGGTTTGTCTTGGATTTAAATGACAATTTTCTGAAAGCAAACAAATAATGAGTGCCATTTTGTTCCATTAGGTTAACAACCTCTGTGCAAAAAGCTGCTCTGCCTTGAAGATTGAAGCAGAGAAGTCTGGACTGAATAACTGTGTTGTGAATGCATTTCCTGAAAGTAGGATAATTAATGCAAATGTGGAGGGCTAAAAACAGCGACTCCGATGCAGGTCTGTGCATACCAACAGGTTGAGGCCATACAGCGTCTTCTCTGAACTGCATTACACACATCTACCCATACCTGCTTTTTATCTCTGGGGCCATTTCGCTAAACGAACACGAGCAGGATGTGAGTATTGTGTCAGGGCTCTTTGAATGTGTGTGTACATTTTTAGAAAGCATGTGCCTGTGTTTATACTTGTGCCATTGCAGGAGCATGAAGTGGACCCTAAACTGAAAAAGATGTGCGTTTCCTCTCCCTAATGGCTAATATGAACCAGACCTTACCTTGCACTCAATTCAGACGTCGGCGTGCACGCGCGTGATTGCGCGCACGCTGACATGTGCAAGCTTGTGTGCAAAAGGGTATTTTTCCCCCGTATAGAAGGCCATGCTCCTCATTAGAACACAGAGGGTGGCACAAAGCTTTGCAGTGATATAACTGAAGTAGGACAGTACAGTCCACACCGTGCATCAGGCCACTCAGATCTTTGTCCTGAATAGTGATGATATTAGTGATTAATAAAGTTGTGACAACACCAGTGTTACCGGTTACACCGCAAACGCACCATGGATGGGTGTGCTCCGGCTGAGCTTTTGCTGTACGACCACGAGGCACAAGTGCCTCTCAGCACTGCCCGCTTCCTAAAATGTAAAATTAAAATATTAAATTGATGTAATTAACGTTAACTTTATTGACGGTTTGACGTCTGAGAGCGGACCCAATTGATGTTAAAAACGCCCATTTCAAAGCATATATTCAACAAAATGTCATATATTTAATAACTTGTGATAACTTAATAATCATTTAATACAGACTACAGTACTGAATTAAGTCCAAATGAACACCTTTGCTGCTCTAGTGATCTTAAGCTGTCGAGACCTGGAGCTTCTCCCTCCCTCATTAAGTGCTGCGAGCTCTCCGTGAAACTTACTGAATCTCACAAGAAACAGAAAATGGACGTCTCTTCTTGGTCTGGAATGAAAAGGGAGGGACTGGAGATGACACACATCAAAATTTTATTCATGATCCGGTAGTATTTATTCAGCAATCGATGAAAAAAGGTAATCTGTACGGAAAACTGGAGTCTATCTGTTATATTTTCTCTGCGAGCCGGGGGTAAATTTTGCAAGAAAACACACAGATACTCTATTATAAATTATATAGATACTGTATATGATATAAATGATCTGATTCTTCACCTTTTCAATTTGACACGAACTTCACTTGTCGTGAAAGTGAAATCGGACTATGTCCTCTGTGCTGCAGCCTACAGAGCACACACAAGGTGGCCGCTGCAAAAATAAACTAAATGGGTTTTTATCTCTATTTGAAAACGCATATGGTGGGAGCGGTGGGCAAGTAATGTAATCGGTGTATGCCCCAACACTGTGTAACACCAGTAACACAGACTACCGAGGCAAGCCCAGTCCTGAACGCAGCTTCCTTCTTACTGAACAGTTACTACAAATTTCATCTGGCTAATTTAGTTTCTCAGAGCATGAGAAAGAAGTGGACGTAACACCATAACATTCATCAACAACATTCATACTTGATCAGGCACAGAAAATATTCAAATGCACGGGAAAGATGCATGTGGCCCCAGGTTTTCATCTCATCTTTAGAAGCTGGTTTGATGTGAACCTCCTGCCTGTTCCCATTTCTCTTCATATATTTATTTCTATACACATATCTTTCACTATCATCCCCTTGAGTCTGTCTTTGTATCTGTCTGCCCCTTTTCTACCTATCACCATCCCTCTCTCTGTCCTGCTGTCTCCATTTCCCCCTCTCCTCCCCTGCAGTGGATAGGATTGGGGTCAGGGCCCTTTGGCCAGTGGAGCAAGTGACAGCTCTGACAGGGCCCTGATTTCACTCTTGTGCCTTCTGTCACCTCCCTGTATGCCCATCTCATTTTAATAATGTAAATATGGGGCACATACGGGCCACAGAGAATATTCTGTGTCCTGGTGCTCACTCACTGGAACCTCGCTGCACACCTGAGCCACGCATGCACACGCTCATAGCTGGCAGTATTCTCGAAACTAACTCAGACTGCTGTCGAATATCGAACTACAAGCAAAGAACTGTAAAATTAAAGTTAAATTTTGTTTGTTTAATGGCGGCCACAAAAGCTTGAAGAATCTGACGTGATTGACAAAGTCCTGAGAACAATAAGAAAACACACAGTTACACTAAAACTAAACAGACAATATACACAAAACTGCAGTGTTGGGAACAGTAACTCTGTTACTTTGGGCAGTAACTAGTATTCTAACTAACTAAATTACTGTTACTGAAACATTCGTTACTGTGTTAGTTAGGGACACATGTCCTATACTGTGCTCATGTACTTGTACTCATGCTCGTAAAACTACTCCGATACTATCCCACCGATACCACTTTACAACAATGTGACTTTCAGCTCTCGTCAGTTGAACAGGGAGGCGGTTGAGCAGCAATGTCGGCAGTGTGGAGATATTTTTAAGATAAAAGATGATGACAACAAAAGTAGAGCAGACTGCAAACTATGGCTGGGTACTTGGCAGCAGGTATCATCAAAGCTAAATGATCTAAAGTGGCTGTATTACACTCAAAAGGATTACAATAGCTAACAGTTAGCTTACTGGTGTAACAGCCTGCAGCTGTATTTTTCCAAACACCATGACTCACAGAGAAACATCAGAACTGTAAAATCCTCCTGCATCCCTGAAGTCAACATTTGCCTTCTGAGTTATGTAAACAAACAACAAAATGTGTGTGGGCACTGACCACTGAACTTAATGGTGAGTTCAATTGCCCCTCGTTAATTCGTGGTGCATTCAGGTAAAGTCGTGAAGAAGATTTAAAAAGTAACTAAAACATTACTTATCACAGGAACGCATTACTTTTTGGTGGAAGTAATTAGTAAAGTAGCTGAGTTACTTTTTTAATGAGGTAAGTAACTAATTACTATTAATTACTATTTTTACACAATGAGGCAAGGCTGGTGTTCTTGACATATGGGATGGATGGTAGAGAAGGGAAAGATTCTCAGGTTTACGACTTGTTCGTGTCCTCTGAGAACTCAACAGTTACATGATCAGAGTTGGTCGTGTGAGAGTTAAATGTATACTCTTTTTCAAACTTTGGGAATCTTCCTCCCCAAGACATTATACAACTTTTCACAGGCCAAGTAGTTCTCTGCATGACAAGTAAAATTACCTTCATTAGTCCAATCGTTGATGCACTTAAAAAGTAATGTACATTGACTATAAAATACAGAAAGGTTTCCCAGTCGTGATTACAATCTGGAGTTTGACGTAAATGCTATTTAGAAGTCTGAAAATTAATTACAATAACTTGGATATGACATGAATGCAGCATGAGCAAATATTTCGACAAATTCAGCTAGCCAGCCTGCGCAATCATCACCTACAAGATCTGAGTTAATTTTGCTGAGAAGGGAGGTAAAACAAGTGGCTCACTTGTTTTACATGATCTAAAAATAAGACTATAGTATTTGCACAGATTTGCTGATCTGACAGGGAATGCTGGTTTGGCTCAGATGCAGATGCTCTTCAATAACTAGCAGAGCAGATGAAGGTAGGAAACTGTAAACAAGGCCTTTGTTTTGTCCTGATTATGTTTCCACTTGGCTGAGTCTGGTCTGGACAGCCAACCAAACCAGCCACAGATGCAACGCACCAGCTTACTGCAATTAAGTGGCACAGGAGAATGACCTCAGTCTAATGTGGATCCCGCCATCCCAGCCGCCCCTCCCTGGGTACCAAAGTGCAGGAAACTGCAGAAGCCGTGAGTCACAAAGCTCTCGGTGGGCAGATCTGTTCGTAACTATCTGTGAAGCCTTTGATAGTTTGCTGTTCGCTTGTTACGGATGTGATGCATGATTTGGAGGCAGTTTGCCCTCCTTGATTAAAGAAAGGCCTCTTGGTCGGTAAGATTGCGGCCCCTCAGTACCACACAGACTTCGTTAACCTTTTTCACCCCTGCTATCCCTCAGCCTCACTACATCTGCCCTCCACCCCACCACCTGCCCACCCCCTCGGGTTGTCCTCTAGTGTTACCTTTTCTGACTGGCTTGCCCCCACAGTGCTTGTAAAATTGGGGTTTGATCAGTGGAGGGTCTTTTCCCTCTGATTCAGCATCCTGGAGGTCCTTAATGAACTGACTGATGTTCCATTACATACAATCACAGCTTAGCATGTCCGAGGAAGTTAGTGTTCAGTGGTCTAACTACCATGGAGTGCATGCTGACAGGACATGCAGATAGACTAATCGCTGTTTGATGGGGAGATCCCAGAACTGCCAGAATATTTGACCTGGGGTTTGTCATTGTTTTTCACTAAACTCTTGTCTTTATACTAACGTTGTGCACGTTCACACTTCATAAGAGCTATTTATTATACAGATTTATTATTAAATTAACTAGTTCACGTTCATTTCTTCAGTTTTTCTTTTTCTTTTTTTTTTTTAATAAGCAGCTCCGAGACTGATGCTTCAACTCGATGTGTCCTTTCACATTTGTTGCCGATGTGGCTGATGTTCGGCCTGGTTCGGCCTTGTGTGTTGTGCTGAAGTCTGTTCCCCGGTCGAATAGTGTTTCCCGTAGTGCCCCCCTTTGTGGTTAGTGTTAGGGTTAAGGTTTGGTTCAGATTTAGGTAGGGGGAAACACAGCAGGGGAAACAGTCTTAACACCAGTATGCTGACCGCCGTAAATTCCTGGGTGCTGCAAAACACAGTGCATGAGCATCGTTAACTGTTAACGACGTTCCCGTTCATTAGTTGCAAACTATGTTCAGTTCACCATCATCAAAAACATGAGCCCGTTCAATGAACGTGCTCTTTTTAGTGCGTTCATGAACAACACCGCTAACATTTAGTGATCCTGTTAGTTTCACTTTTGTCATTTCATTGACTGTATAAAAAACAGTGAACATACAGCTGCCTCTCCCACACACATACACAGATATATCCAGATGTGGGTGGTGATTCTGGAGTATTGGGTCAGTCTGTCTGGGGATAAATCAGGCAGACTAATCTGTCCTGTGAGGGGATGGAGGGTAATTGGTCACATTTGACCCCCGGCCTTGCGGACTGTGGGAACGTGGGCTTTATCTACCAGCGGTAATTGGCTAATGAAACACTTCCGCAACTCCTCTGCTAGATTGTCATCCACCGGTTGGGATTGGGTGAGGCATGCGTGTGTGTATTTGTGTGAGTGTGGCCGGCACAAGTGGCCAAGAGGCATGTGTGTGCGGGCGAGAGTGTGTGCGAGGAGTCTAGAGAAAAGAAAATGGCAGGATGCGGAACTCCCAGTGGCCATCTCCACAACGTTATCAACAGCATCAGTCTCATGATGCCTGCAGCATACTGATACATTGACAGAACACACATTAATGGATGGGTGGTTGCCATTACAATTTAAATTTAGGTTTGAAGTAGAAATGGTTAATGTAATTCAAATGAATGCTCAAGGCAGGGCTTTTTGTGTGGCGCATACTGATAGTGTAGCCAGGACATGCCTGAGTGTTTGCAGCATTTAGATCATACTCTCAATACCAGGGTCGATATGACACAGCCTTGTGTCGTATTTTATTGATTTTTTCTCATGTTTTATAGTCGTTTTGTGCGATCAGTTATCTGGGCAAAGCTATGCCCACATCAATCGAAAGACGAGAAAACCAGGGTGGGGAGAGTGAGTTGTGGGGGTGGGTGGAGGGGTACTAAGAAAAAAAGGCTAAAGTTACGGTGGTGAGACAATGTCTCTGAGGTCCCATCAAGTGAGCCATTCATAGATGCAGGCCTACCAGTTTGTGGAGCCAGGGAGACACTCCGATAGAGTGGGGCCCAGGGTGGCCTTGTCTTTTTGTCCCAAGCTGACCCCTGCTCTCCCGCCTGGCCTCTGCGCCCCTCACCTGGCCTGTCCCAGCGCACTGGTAACAGGATACCTGTAATTTGCTCTAATGGCCTTTGAAAGACCTGGCTGGGCTAATCCCTGGAGTACTTCTCCCAGCAGCACCGTATGAAAGGGTGGGGGTAACAGGGCCGAGTGCGAGTCCTGAAAGAAGACCGGCCTCTGGATTGTGTGTGAGAGAATGTCACCCCTTGCGGCCGGGGCTGGGGAGCCGAGGGAGTGCGGGAGTCAGCTTTCAGCAGATCACCACCATGTGGCTTGTTCACAGGCTCAAAAAAAACGGGCCCGGCTTGTAGAGACGAAGATTGTCTCTGCTTTACACCTCCCTCAGTGGCTTAGTCTGGCAGGCAGGGGGAACTGGCCGAAGACCAGCCGGCACACAACTTTGAGAGTGCACTTCAAATTGTTTCCAGATTTCCTTTTGTAATTTGTGCCGAGGTATTTCTTCATGGATGACATTTGCTCATTCAATAAGAGAAGAGATCGATATCTCCAGTGCTGCAATGGGAATGGTTTAACATGAAGTTAATTCAAAGCAGTTCATGACTTCGGTCAAGGGGACGAGACAGTGGAGATGTCTCACGATGATGGAGATGGACGAGAGAATATTATACAGCAGGTGGTGTTACACTGTCAGGTGGAGACTGTCCTCCCTGAAAAATGACACCACCATAGGTCGTTTGTACAAGCAGCTTATTACGACCCATATTTACGTTTATTGTTAGTGGCCAAAGTAATTATGACGGGAGCAAAGCAGGAAGTCATATAACGTAGTAACGAGAAAGTTTGTTTAGGGCGGGCGGACGGGCGGGAGGGGTGGTGGATGAGTCAAACAAACACAGGACTTCGACCCAGGAGACTGCTGTGCATGTCCAGTTTGAAACTGAAAGTCGATGTTGAGTAATTTAACTTTACTTAACAACGTCATGTCCTATGTCACATGGGTAATTATGTCATGTACTTACATACGGTCTGAAGTAAGTGAAGTAATGTAACATGTATGTACCAATTTTAACCCAAACCACGATCTTTCCCTAAACCTAACCAAGTACTTTTAGTGCCTAAACCTAACCAAACTGTGACTTTTAACTACCTGTTTAAAACTGCAACCGTTGCATTTCAGTATGAGGATGTGTTGATCTCCTGCCACCGGTAGGGGGACTACTTTAGGAAATGCTCCTGTGGGTCGTGTTAGAGGGTGCGAACAATCGTCCTATGTGGTCTTATGGGTTGGAGGACTTGTTGGTCAGGTGTTCCTTCTGTCAGCGACCTGCATTAAAAACAGGTGAATGCCATACATGTTCTGAAATCATTTGTACGTGCTACTTAAGAGCAAAGCTAATAATGATAATAATAAAACCATTGCTGAACCAATGGCCATTGAATATGGACTGAGATTAAAAAAGACAGGAGAAAAATAATCTTATCAGTCTCATCTTGGCTCGCATCCCTCCAGAGATTTTAATGGAATGTGGGAACAGCAAGTGATATGTGTGCAGGGAAGACCAGCCCTCTGCCAGTCTTTTCTCTCCTTTCTTCCTGTCCTTGTTTCTTTGATGGGGCGGGCCACATGTGAGGGAATGTACTCACAAAAAATACACAACACATGCAGACCAGTCTTTCCTGTGTCCTACTTACTCAAGGTATAGAGGACATTGTACACAGTCATATTTAAATGGCAGCACACATGCACACCGTGTGTACAGAGTGATTTAGAGAGTGACAGCATGTTTAGATCTGTGAAAGTTCAAGTGTGTGAAAAAAGAAAGGTTTGCTGTTACTTTAATTATGTACTTTATAGATTCTGTTTGATCAAACATGAGTGGAGCTGAAGGATTCCTAACTGTCCAGGATTTCAGGGCTAAATTAGGCAAGAGAAACACTGTTCAGACTTCCAGACAGTCTGAGCTCATTTAAGGAACTGAATTACTTGGCATGTTGGCTTGAATGTGCTACTTTGACAAACATATGGTGGATGATGAGAGAGAGGGCTGTTTACTTCATTTCAGTACTAAGTATCTTGAGCCATTTTGTCATATGAACTCCGGACAATGTCATTGCCCTTTCACACATGTAGCACACAACCGCGTTGTGTATAAGATGCGTTCTCATTTACTGGAAATATTCCGTTTGGTTTCGGCGAGGGGTGGCGCCTGGGTAGAGCGTGCAGGGGGCTGGAC
>JAOVVB010232274.1:0-10383 GCA_028570985.1 Heterobranchus longifilis
ATTGTGAGTGTTTTTTTATCGCAATCCACAATATAATCGATGATTGTCCCATCCCTACTCTATTTCACAGGTGAGGATGATGGAGCTTCAAACGGAGAAGAGGTTCCACAACTTGACCCTCGAGCAAATCCAAGCTCTGGACAAGGTCTTGACCGAGGTAATCCCCATCCACGGACGAGGAAATTTCCCCACACTGCAGGTGAGAGCGAAAGACATCATTCGCGTGGTGAAGGATCGGCTGGTCGAAAGAGACATCCAGGTGAAAGATATACGGCTTAATGGTGCAACTGCCAGCCACATCCTGGTGAGGGATAACTGCCTGGGCTACAGAGACTTGGACATCATTTTTGGAGTGGAGCTGCCCAGGCAGGAGGACCTCCAGGTGATTAAGGAGGTGGTGCTGGGCAGCCTACGAGACCTCCTCCCCTGTGGAGTTAACAGACGGAAGATCACCTGCCTGACAATGAAGGAGGCCTACGTGCAAAAGATGGTGAAAGTTTTCAATGAGCATGACAGGTGGAGCCTTATCTCGCTTTCTAACAACAGAGCTAAAACCGTGGGACTCAGATTTGTCAGCTCCCTTCGAAGACAGTTCGAGTTCAGCGTGGACTCCTTCCAAATCATATTAGACCGAATGCTGGAGTCTTACTGGGAGACTGAAAGGAAACAAGGGGGGAAGTTGGCTTCGAATGCTGGGAATTCGTCTAAAAGAGACCATGAGGACGAAAACAAAGAGCAAGAGAAATCAAGCATTCCTCGGGACGTTGAAGCGGATGTTGAAAAAGTCTCCAGCGGAGAGAGCCCATGCCAGGACGAAGCCGTGTCCGTGCTCGAGAAAGAGCTTCCGCGTGCAAAGGTTGAGCATGTGGATGGGAAGCACAATGCACAGGAGGTGTTAGAACCGGAGAGCATTAACTTACACCAGGAGGAAGTGGATGGCATAGAGGATGCTCATTCAGAGGAGGACATAGTGTTTGAGATCTGTGAAGACAATGGAGAAGAGAAAGGACAGTTTCATACTGATTATCCTTTAGTTTCATCCCCTAAAGCTTTATTAACAGATGTCAGGGATCCGCTGATGACTCATGCATGTTTAAAGCCACAGAGCAATGAAGAGCTGTCTGCGTCACAAGCTTCCCAACCATCAGAAAAGCCAGCGCCACAGGAAAAAGTCTGTTGCGCAGAAATTACTCAGTTCAAAGTCGAGTCTGTGATCTGCAGGACTGAGAATACTTCAAGCCTCCAAGATTCACAGCTGGAATTTTCCTTCCCCCCTCCAGCTAAGAAAACTTGCAGCACATCACAGGACATTGTACCGGACTATTGCCCTTCACCAAAATTACAAAGGAAAATGTCACGGAAGATGATCACTAAGCCCGAGAAATGGTCTTTACTGACCGATCTGTCAGATCTTACAACACAGCTGTTTCCACCCATAGAGATACCCAAACCGCTCCAGCCTCCTTTACTGGACAGCGCTCAAGTTCACGGCTCAAATGTTCCAGCGTCCGAGACCGTCGACACCCTCACAGCTCCCACAGCCAGCGCACTTCAGGATGGGACTGGCTCGAATGAAACTACGGAACAAACTGTTAAGCCGAAACACTCGAAAAAGCCTCCTGATTTGGAGACTCAAAGCCACGCACGTGCAGCAAATGTACAGCCTCAGACCAAAGAGCAAGCGTCCAACACTGTCCCGAACAGGTGCGGGGCAAGCTCGTGGGCCGGGGCAGCCGGGGAGCCCACCATCACCGTCGAAGCTGAGTGCATGTACGGAGACTTCGAGCAGGCGATGGACCACCTCCGCCATCGCCTCATCGCCACCCACAACCCAGAAGAGATCCGAGGAGGGGGCCTGCTGAAGTACAGCGACCTGCTGGTGAGGAACTTCAGACCGGCCAGCGAGACGGAGATCAAGTCCTTGGAGCGATACATGTGCTCCCGCTTCTTCATCGACTTCCCCGACGTGAGCGAGCAGCAGCGCAAGATCGAGGCCTACCTGCAGTGCCACTTCATCGGCAACGAGGAGACGAGCAAGTACGACTACCTGATGACCCTGCGGCGCGTGATAGACGAGAGCACGGTGTGCTTGATGGGACACGAGAGGAGACAGACGCTCAATATGATCACGGTCCTGGCTCTGAGGGTGCTGGGCGAGCAGAACGCCATCCCCAACACGGCCAACGTCACCTGTTTTTACCAGCCGGCTCCGTACATGGCGGAGCCGATTTACAGCAGCTACTTCATCACGCAGGCCCAGCCCCCGCTCGTCTACCACCCCTACCCGCTACACGTCCACATGCAGACGGGCCTGGTGTAGCTACATGGCGTGCCCGCAGGGAGGCATGTAGGCTGCTTTCAGCATGGTGCTCTGCATGCAGAGGCACACGTGGAAGTTTTAACGACAACAGGCAACCACGGGCGCAGTGTTGTTTGATGCTTTGAAACCCCTCCTGCTTATGACATGAAAGGTCCGGACTGAAAGGCGACTGGAGGCAAAGCATGTGTCACCCTTTCAAGATGAACACTTTTGAAAAGGAAAGAAACGCTAAGAGTTCACTTTTCAGAGAGCATGTAGAGAGGATTTCATTGAAGGGGAGGGACTTTGTCTACGGCTGTTTCAGCTCAGCTTTGGCGGGGCTCTGTACCGGTCGCCATGTTGTAACGTGACAAATCTCTGTGGCTTGAAGATGCACTTCTCCAACATATACAAATATCATCTATGAAATGGTTAAAGTTTGAATAATAATAATAATGTTTCATAGGGGTTTAAACCCACATATAGCTGTTTTGTGAATCATCAGTCTCTGTGGAGTAAATTTCAGCATGTGACTATACCTGTGTATTCACTGTATAGAAATAGGACACCATTTACCGATGGCATACATTTGAGAAAATTTGCTGTGGTATTATCATGATATCGTAAGTTCTATATTTGTGAATGTACACTGAATTTCAAAGGTAGAAACAAGAGATCTATGGTTTGTTTCCATTAGGGACTTTACGAAAATGATTGGGGTGGTGAGGTTTCCCTCCAGAGA
This sequence comes from Heterobranchus longifilis, assembly GCA_028570985.1. Lineage (NCBI taxonomy): Eukaryota > Metazoa > Chordata > Actinopteri > Siluriformes > Clariidae > Heterobranchus > Heterobranchus longifilis. The sequence goes on from JAOVVB010232274.1 coordinate 3,042, forward strand.
GTTATTAAAGCCCCCGAAAAACACATTTATTTATTTATTGTTTATCAAGAGATAAACTCATCTGGGGCCCGTTCCATGAAGCAAGTTTACTAAATAAGCCAGGCTTATTTCAGTTAGCCTGACTCTTTTTCAGTTGATTCGGTTCCATAAAGCAAATTCAACATAATTCAAGTTAATTTATTATGATAACTTACGCTGGGAAACTAGTTGAATTTGCTTTATTGAACCAAATCAATATAAAGAGTCAGAATAACTGAAATAATCCTGGTTTATTGGTAAACAGGCCCCAGATCTGCTTCATCAGGACATCAGGAAACAACACACCAACTCTCAACAGAGATGGATTTAAATGTTGCTAAATTCTGATTGGTTCACACTGACATGACATCAAAAAATCAAACTTGTGGAGAAAATTTGAGTTCTTGTATAGGACCCCATCTTTCACAATGTAAATAAAATAGCTTTTGAGCCATTTAATGATTTCTTTTAACATTAAAAACATATTTATGCAACTGCACTGCTAAGAAAAGCTGAAAAAAATATATAAATTAAGGACAAGAAAAAGCCCCTGCTCTCCCTAACTTCAGTCAAAAGAAAAACATCTGACCCCCCCCCCCCTTATAATTTTCCTACAGCCCCTTAAAACATTAAACCAAACTCCCCATCAGTGACAGATGTTAGGGTGTGTTTAGTCCTGCTTTTGCATTGTAAGACTTTGTGTCAGAGAAACATCACAGATTCACCTCCTGGTGGTATTAAGAAAGCCTTGGCTGTCTTGATTTTATTTCTGCTGAAAATGCAGAGCATGTAGAGTTCTGTTTTTCCCCCCCTATCTCCAACAGGCTGAATAGACTTCCTGTGTGTATTACGTGGTGACAGTTGTTTGTTGTAGTGGACGTAGTGAATGTTCTGGGTTTTGCTTGCCATTGTGAGCAAAAATGTTACTGCACATTTCAATTATTCAGGCAGTCTTCGATGCAGCCAGCAGTTATTGCACTCTGTCCCTGTGTGTTTACTCATTGTGTATGCATCGCTACAGTACATGTACTCAGTATTAAAAAAATATATAATTTAAGCACAGGTTAGGATATGTGGGCTCAGACTGAAGCACAATGTAAATGCACATAGCTGTTATTGAGTAAAGTGTTTCTGACATGCTCGTGAATCTCCAACTAAATATTGAAGACGTCTAAAATACTGCGTGCCCTGTGTAGCAAGTAAGTGTTGTATCTATCTCGAGACTTTGGGTATGTTGTGTATCGTTACGGAACTGTTTCACCAGTAGAGAAATCAAAATATTCCTGTTATGATATCTAGTTGCTCAGATTGTTGTGTTATTGTGGCAATAAATATAACACAGCCGCTCTTTGTCTGGAGTCTTTCATTGGTGGTCTGAGTTACAGTCAGTTTGATTTTCATTAAACTGTAGGTCCAATCATCATATGTCATTTATTGGTGCCACGGCAACATTATTGGCACACAAACCATTTTGCAGGCACCTTTGCAGTGTCGTTATACACACATGACTAGGGATGGGACAATAATGGATTTTATCGTGGATCGCGATAAAAAAAGAAAACACTTGATTGTGGTGAATTTCCATTATCGGGATAATCATGAATATTGTGACTATTTTCACATATTGACTGCAGTTTACTATAGTGTCCTATCTGTGAAGCAATACAAATATTTGTTTCTTAAAAAAAAGTTGTAATGTTTTGAGTAAAAAGTTGTAATGTTTCGGAAAAAGCAACCAAACATTTTTATGAGAAAAAGGGGATGCAATTTTAAGAGATAAGGTCACAATTTTATGAGACAAAAAGTCATACTGTTTCAAGAAAAAAACTCACAATTTTATGAGTAAAAAGTCATGTTTGATGGGTATGTTTATAGTTCCTAAATGCTTCATATAGACAGACTATACACACTATTTCCAATGCTGATACCCATGAAAAACACCAGTATCACTTCTATTGCTGCATTTATGTATACACACAGACCATTTAATCCTAATCCTATGTTAAAGGTCCAATATTGTAAAAAGTGAGATTTTCATGTCTTTTTATTATTATTATAAAGCAAGTCTAGGTGCTATATAAATACTGTGAAAGTATCAAAATGCTCAATTCATGGAAAAATGCACACAGGCCGTATTCAGAAACAGTGCCGTTAAATGAGCTGTCAGGACTTCTGTACAGTTGTGATGTCACAACTGTACTATAGATAGATAGAAAGTGCCACTACAGTGCAGTCATTCTCCACCTGCAATGATGGTGCAGAGAGTGCAGCTGGAGAAGACCTAGAAACAACGACCAATCAGAGCAGACTGGGCTTTTTCAGGAAGGGGCCTTAGAGAGACAGGTGCTAAAACGGAGTGTTTCAGACAGAGGGTGAATACAGGTATATTCAGACAGACATGAGAATAATAATGTGGTTTTTTTTAAACATTAAAGCTGGCCATATATCCTGCCCTGACCCTAAACTGATCTGCACACTTCTATTCCCACTATTGTGAAAACTCTGCCTTTTTAATGTCACATTTAGTAATTTAATATGATCAGCACTGGAGAATTACAATAAAATCTTCTTCAGTGATCATTTAATACATATTAATAATCAGCATGTTTTATACATCTGGTCATCCTTTCTCCTACATTTGTTCTCAAAGGTGACGCACGATGTTTCGCACTCTTGGCACCCTTTAAAGTGACCTTTACCTCTTTTAATTCCCATGATCCTCCAGTGTCTCTGCAGTTTCTAGGTGTGGCAGTGCATGGTGCGTCACAGCTCAACCTTGTTTGTTCCTCATCTGACTCACCCCAGCTTTCACTAGTGCATTAATGCAGTAATTCAGCTGCAAATGGTACAGTCAGGTTTACGACGGTCTATCAAGGTGGCTAAAAAAGCACCAGTATTCTTCACCTGCGGTGCACGTTTACGGCCCAACGACCATAAAGACTACAGACGACTCGGATGGACAGCTCTTCGTCAACTCGGACAGAAATCATGAAATCATCAAAGAACAAGACCTCAAACATCTAGAGAGCAGAAGATCAAAACCAATTCATTTTAAGAGAAATGCTTTTTTTTTTTTTATTAAAAAAGAAAACACATACAATCAGAACATTGTGTATAAAAGACAGTCACGTAATCTTAATCCACCTACAGTAGAATGTTATTGTTGTATTTCTAATCTGTTTCTTCGAGGAGAGACTAAAAGCCATCTACTATATGAAAATAAGATTCCAAAATATGAATCATAGTCTTCTCACACTCAACCAGAATCATTTCAAGACGTCAGTTAATGCTGCCGCTCGGAGCACCCTAGATGCTGATTTGTGTGTGTTTTTATTTCTATTTTTTTTAATTTTTTTTTATCTCTGAACACCTGACACTCACCAAACTCTTCAGCTCCCACAAAAAAAAAGAACACAAAAATAACCTCCGAGGCCTCTCTCTACAGAGGCAGAGTGATGAGGAGGTGTGTTCGGATTAGAGCACCCAGTGTTGAAAATGACAATTTGTGAGTCAGCTTTCCTGGTTTCTCAAATGATTTAGCAACCAACGACCACACAAGCTTTAAAGTAAACATTATTGGCGCAACGACGAGGGATGCATCCAATTTTCTGCAATTCCACTAGGAACACGAATCAATCGAAAATGAGGAATCACTCATTATAAAACTAGGCAGAAGAACTACACACAGTGATCCTGACACCAACTGAACACCTGATTGTAGTATATCGTGGAAAAAGCAGTAATATGTGCAGACGATCTACCCATCAGTCCGTAGATGGTTAGAAACAAGCAGAGGATAAATGGCACAACGGAGGGCCTATCCGTAGTTGCTACCTTTGCTTTTGGCCAAAAGAAAGCATGATTCAGATTTCTAATCAGATGAGACCTTCAGCTTCATCATAGACAGGCTGAAAGAGGTTTAGTTCTATCCTGTTTCACTTCTTCAAACTAAAAAGAAAAGACTGAATGTGTGCTGGCACAGTTTAAACATTCTTACACAAAAATCATTTCTCTTTCTCAACTATCTTTATTACTCAGCTGCCACGTGGAGTAGATAAATGTGCAAATATTTCCTCTTCCTCTTCACTATTAACGTACGAAATAGTTAAAGTAACCTTAGTATAATACAATGGAAAAATAAATATTTCTGTGGAACAGAGTGCGCCAGGGACCCCCCTGTCTTTGCACATGCTGGGTGGAGGTGTGATGGAAGCAACCATGAACGGATGGATGCGCGTCTGATCCACCAGGGAGTACAACAGTACAAATACAAACAGGATGCAGTGGCTTTTTTACCCCAGAAAATCACTTTTGCCTCTCCCCCCCAAAAAAAGCACCCAATTCTAGCTAAATAACAGAATCGAAGAGCCGAAAAAACAGTCAACACCACCGAGAGGGAAGCAGGGAAAACATTTAACATTCACAGGCCAAGGATGTCAAGTTGTCTGACGGGATATTACTATAGTACTGTATTCTACTCACTGAGTATTGCTAGTGCCCAAACTACACTCGTCTTTACTCGAGCTAAATCTGAATGAATGAATGAATGAACTCTGAAAACTAAGGCTTGTGTTTGTGAGGAAAGACCAAGTACCCAAAAAAGTTGACATCAGTACGATGGTCGTGACTGAACCAGTGACCACAAGCATGAAGAGTTTCGTTAAATTGCTAGTTGAGAAAACAACAACGGAGAAATAAAATATGAGCACCGTTTTTTTTTTTTTTGGCATCTCTGCATCCTTCTTTGGTGACCAGGGGCCATATTACAGAAACTTCTTAACTTGCAGATCCTATATTACACTTTGTTTGGTAACCATGGTAATTAGGGTTAGGACCTGATGTAGGAAAAAAGCCATTACAGTTCCTAAGTGCATGTTCCTATGTGTACTACACAAGCACCCTAACTTCCCAAAATCTTAAATAAACTCTCCTAACTTCGGGATAACTGTTAAGCTGTCCTAACTTTCACTTTTCTGTTGGTAGTGTTGGCTAACTTTTTTTTAATCCGTATAGCTGCTCTTTTATTGCTTTTACACAACTGACTGAGCTGCCTTCCTCTTCCTGTCGCTTATTTTCTTTTTGATAGCATCAACGCTGGATGTTGGATACAGTAGAGACTGTGTCTGCTATCTTAGCCCACTATCTTTCTTTTATCTCCCGAGTTAGCGCTGTTGTAAATTTCTTTAGATTTCTCTACAAATGTTACCAACACCTCTAACTCATCTGTCTTAAAGTTAAGTGTCGGTCATGTTTCAGTAGTTTCAATGAGACAAAGTCGTTTAGCTCGGCGAGATCAGAAAAGTAGCTGTTGCTAGGTAACAGACATAAAAGTTGACCAATGTTGAATTGAGTATTTAGGATTTCCTAACCTGAGATAAAATTTGGATGAAGTAAGATAAGAGGATTCCTAAAGTTAGTAAGGATTTGCTTCTGTAATACCAAATTGGGAAAAACTCTTCTATCTTAGACTCTTTTTATCTTAAGACTTAAGATAGGAAGTTTCTGTAATGCGGCCCCAGGAGGAAGAAAAGTCGTGGGCGGGACGAGAGGAGGGGAGAGAGAGAGAGGGGTTTAGTGTTTAGTACCGGACGTGAAACGCACAGGAGGAGGAGGAGGAGAGGAGGCTCCTCCTGCAGCGAGCGGTAAGGCCGAGGTGAGTTAGTCCAGTTGGAGAGTGTCCGTGTTGAACAGCGGCTCTGTCGGAAGGAAACTCCGTGGCAACGCACCATGAGCACCAGCTATTAGTTTGAGTCATAAGCAGTCTCAGATAAAAAGAAAACTCATATATATATATTATATATACACTTGTACAAAAAGAAAGAAAAAAAAAATCCCTGAAGTATTACTCATGTTGAACAGTTTTTTTAATTGAGGTTTTTTTTTTTGTGTCAGTGACTCCAGCCCATGAGGTGGCTGACGCGGGCTTTCTCAGTCATGCGGCGTACCCGTCCTGAGCGGGACCTGCCCAGGTTGAGGGGGTCTTCCTTCGACCCGTGGCCGTCGTCCTCTGACTCGTCCCCGTACAGAACTGTCCTGCGGCCCTGGTTGCGCGTGTTGACCCGCCGAGACTTGCACTGGCTGCCTCTCGGACTGATAGTCGCTGCTGTCGCCGCCGCCGCGGCGCCTCTCTGCACCTCGTCAGAGTTGTCCTCATCATCCTCCTCCTCGGGTTCCTCCTCCTCCTCGGGCTCCTCCTCTTCCTCTTCATCCTCCTCCTCCTCCTCCTCCTCCTGCTCTCCCTCCTCCTCTTCATGTCTTACTTCCACCGGTTGTTGCTGCTGCTGCTGCTGCTGCTGCTGTTGCTGCTCTTCCTCTTCCTCCTCCTCTTCTTCTTCATCCTCCTCATCTTCCTCCTCCTCTTCCTCTTCTACCGGCGGCTGCACTCGTGCTCTTTTAGGTCTCTGTGCCGCCTCCTCTCCTCCTTTGTGTCTCCTTTTCCCTGAGGCCGCCGCCTTACCCTTAGCCGAGAGGCGTACCGACAGGCAGGGGGCTTTGCTGTAGTCGTGATCTCCTCCTTCCACGTACTTCTCCATCTCGGACTCGGAGCTGTTCTCGCTGTCCGACGACGACGAGGAAGAGGAGGATGATGAGGAGGAGGATGAGTCCGACGAGGAGCTGTTGGATCGGGACGCCGCCTCTTCCTCCTCCTCCTCGTTGTCGCCGTCTGACTGCGGCGATTCTCGCCCGGGGCGCTGTCCGGAGCCGTTGCTTAGATGCAGGTTACGCTGGTGCCCTGATGCAACACAAGAGCACGACGGTTCATTAAAGTCACATTAGGCGCTATGACGATATTGGATTGTGTACAATTAAAATGTCTCCACGATCTTCCTTTACAGAGAGATCGTCGTTTTGTGCTTCAGTGCACATTCTATCAGTTTCAGTTCTACGGCTCCAGTGTTTCCTCTGCACTCAAGAGCGGCGCTACTAATGATTAGTGCTGCTGTTATTTAAAAATCTCCCCAAATGCAATTAACTCGCTATCTCTATTTTAAGCAGCCAGAGTCGCGGACAAGCGAGGATTATAGATCCAACACCCCCAGACGCTGCCACCGTCTGTTCAGCAGTCTGTTTTGGTTTTTGGTCTTTCAGAAGCGCAGTTGGCAGCAACAGAGGCTTCGTTGGCGGTCTCGCTACGGAGCCTCTGCACAAACGGAGCGAAGCAGCGGAGAGACAGGAAGTGAAGATAACATTGTCGGTAGCCTACCGGTTACAAACAGGCGTGCTGATGGAGTCTGTGTTTTTAGCTGAGCTAGACCCGAGAATATTCAGTTAAAACAGATCAGTGCTGCTGTTTTTTTTGTTTTTTAAGATAATTTATTTCGGG
>JAOVVB010232294.1:0-10382 GCA_028570985.1 Heterobranchus longifilis
CACAGTATGGAACCATCCATGTCATTTTCAGGCAATTATATGGAAGAAAACCAAAGTTATGACATATTAACTTTTGAAAACGGGTCAAATTGACCCAAAGACAACAGGAGGGTTAAAGGGATAGTTCTGATTTTTTGAAGTGGGGTTGTATGAGGTACTTATCAATAGTCAGTGTATTACCTACAGTAGATGACGGTCGGCACGCCCCCAGTTTGGAGAAGCAGACAGGAGTCCCGGCATGGAAGCTAAGCAATGTACTGCTGTGGACGGGGCCACACAGCAAAATGTATTTTAGCCACCTAAAAAAGGATCACTTAAAAAACTGTTCACTATATTAAGAATTTTTTCACTGCTTTACCTTGCCGACAGCCCTTTATGACCATCTACTGTAGGTAATACACTGACTATGGATAAGTACCTCCTATAACCCCACTTCAAAAAATCAGAATTATCCCTTTATTGTACATATACTGTATATGAGTGTGTTGTTTAGGCACGACGCAGTGGAGAACATTGGTTTGATGACCTACCACACACAACCTTCCTCATATTCAAAGGCAAGTTCTCTTTTTCTCTTCTGTTTATCAGACTGAACAAATCTGTCACTCGAGTCCTTATTCACGCTTTCTTCTAACAGGCATCAACCTGCTTGTAAAGTCAAAGGCCTTCCAGTATGCCATGTGTAAGTGTAGTCATTTATATTCTCCCAGCTGTCCTCAGAGATACTGAAACAAAGTCTCTTCATCATAAAACCCTTTTTAACCTTTTCTCGTGGCTACAGATGTGGTGGTGGCCATCAATGGTGTGTGGATCCTCGTGGAGACGTACACGCTGAATAGTAAGATCTTTATTTCATACATGAATGTATGCGACTGAAGGAACGTTTTTTGCACCATCTCAGATCGCTCACCATCCCTGTCGTCATGCAGGTGGATTTTCCTGGTCCAGATTTGTTCCCTGGAGTTACATTGTTTTTCTGACCAGTGAGTAGGCTGTGTGCTGTCTCCCACTCATAGAAAATCATCGGTCATAGAGGGCATCAAGAATTAAAGTTGTTTACATGCACTTATACCAATGTTAACTCTGCCTCTGTCCTTCCACTTTTAGTTTATGGTGTAGAGGTGTTATTGAAAATAGCTGGTTTGGGGCCGATGGCTTATTTCAGCTCTGGGTGGAATCTGTGAGTAATAACTTGGATACTGGGTTGATTGATTGACATAATGAAGGAGTACTGAAACCAAAACTTCAGACTTGTAGACAGGTTATACTGAACACCACAGTCAATATAAGACTGCATAAATTCATAAGTCCAAGTGTACATTTGGATTCAGTACTCTTTCTTACTAAAACTTCATTAATTTTAAAGGGATAGTTCAGATGTTTTGAAGTGGGGTTGTATGAGGTACTTATCAATAGTCAGTGTATTACCTACAGTAGCTGGCAGTCGGCACGCCCTCAGTTTGGAGAAGCAGACAGGAGTCCCGACATGGAAGCTAAGCAATGTACTGCTGTGGACGGGGCCAAAAGGAACACCTAAAAAAATTAATATCAGATTAAGTGTACACCATATTTATAATATCTCCACCGCTTTAGCTTACCGTCCTTATCCGACAGGGAACTGAAGCCGTTGTATACATCTATGCTCTCTTCAAAGCCACCAGACTCCTTTGACAAAAACAGTAATTTTACCTCGCAGAACACAGGAGTTGCTGATCTACCGATGCCTCGATAGGTTAGTTTGTACATCTTATTCTGTGACTTTGGTGTTTTAAAAGGGAACTAACAAAACTAACAAACCAATCGAGGCTGTAGTAGACCAGCAATTCCCGTGTTCTGCGAGGTAAAATTACTGTTTTTGTCAAAGGAGTCTGGTGGCTTTGAAGAAAGCGATATAATGGCTTCAGTTCCCTGTTGTAAAGGGCTGTTTAATGGCAAAGTGGTGAAAATATTCTAAATATAGCATACACTTAAGCTTTTTTTTTAGGTGGCTAAAATATGTTTTGCTGTGTGGCCCCGTCCACAGCAGTGCATTGTTTCACTTCACAGTGTCAGGAGTCCTGTCTGCTGTCTACCATCTACATTTCATTTAATTTCATTCATTATACAGGAAAAGATTAAAGGTAACATTAGATCTGTTACATTTAAACTGTAACTACTGTAGGTAATACACTGACTATGGATAATCACCTCATAGAACCCCACTTCATAAGATCTGAATTATCCCTATTTTGTGAAAACACAACAAAAATGTATTTCAACATGTACCAAACACTGGTTCTGTGTTTTTTGTTAATGGTCACTGTGCTCGTCTGTCCAGGTTTGACTTCTCAGTGACAGTGTTTGCCTTCCTTGGCCTGATTGCTCTTGCCTTCGATATGGAGCCATTTTACTTTATCGTAGTTCTCAGACCACTTCAGCTGCTCCGGTACGCTTTTATTTCTTACTATTAATGTACATGTTTCAGATTTTCTTTTATGTTAAAATGTTGGTCTATTGTCTCTCACAGGTTGTTTAAGATAAAGCAGAGGTATCGTAATGTGTTGGACACCATGTTTGAGCTCTTCCCCAGGATGGCAAGTCTGGGGTTGACCTTAATCATCTTCTACTACTCATTTGCCATTGTTGGGATGGAGTTCTTTGCAGATGTGGTTTACCCCAACTGTTGCAAGTGAGTCAAGCAGTTGCAATTTATTTCTTAGTATTCTACATATTGACCGATTTGGATGTATTGGTCTTCTGCATTTTCTTGCACAAGAGGATAAATTATGTTTACTTCTCTCCATTGATCCCCCCCCCCCCTCAGCACCAGCACAGTGGCAGACTCCTACAGACAGATAAACGTCACTTATGGCAACAAAACAGTGTTGGAAGAAGGCTACTACTATCTCAATAACTTCAACAACATCCTCAGCAGCTTTGGTAATTCCTCTATTTTTTTTCTTAAAAAAAACAAAAAAAAAAAAACAGCCGGAAATATTATATATTGTTATTGTCAACAAATCCCATGAAAAGACCAAGACCAAATATGCGTTAGTCTGTCTCTCAGTACTTTCCAACTTCCCGAGCTTGTCTGTGGCCCATTCGTTCCTATTGAAGACAGTTTTTCATTATCTTTGTATTTTGCATCAAAAGTGAAAAAATGTCATAGTATAGCATGTTGAAAACAAATCATAGTATAGCATGTCGGAAGCAAAAATAATAATATAGTATGTTGAAAAAATTCATGGTATAGTATCTTGAAAAAAAGTGAAAAAGGTCATTGTATAGTATGACGAAATCATAGTATATTATGTCGAAAAAACTATAGTATGTTGAAACAAATTACAGTATATGTCGAAAAAAAGGAAACAATTTATAGTATAGTATGTGTATAGTATGTCAAAAAAAGGCCTTGTATAGTATGTCGAAAAAAAGTGAGAAATGTCATAGTACAGTGTGTTGAAAAAATGTCACAGTATAGTATGTCGAAAAAAGTCATATTATAGTATGTCATAAAAATTCAGTGTAGTACATTGAAAAAAGTCAGTTTAGTATGTTGAAAATAAGTCATAGTTTAGTATGTTGAAAAAAGTGAAAAAACATAGTATAGTATGTCGAAGTGTCATATAATAGTAAGTTGGAAAAAAAAGTGAAAAAAATCGTAGTATAGTATGTCGAAAAAAGTCACAGTATGGTATGTCGAAAAAAGTTATATTATAGGATGTCAAAAAGTCACAGTATAGTATGTTGGAAAAAGTCATATTATAGTATGTCGAAGAAAGTGAAAAAAAGTTGTATGTCGAAAAAAGTGAAAATAAGTCATAGTATAATACATCAAAAGAAGTCATAGTATAGAAAAAGTCATAGCAGCCTATAGTATGTTGAAAAAAGTCATAATATAGTATGTCGAAAAAAAGTGAAAAAAGTCATAGTATAGTATGTCAAAAAAAGTAATATAGTATTGAGGAAAAAAGTCAGCATAGTATGTTGAGAAAAAAAAGACAATTCTAAAAAAAATCTATCTAGCTCAGCTGGTCACTGTAGTTTTTAGAAAATGTTATTTGTTCAAGACAATAGATGTGTACATTTTCCTGCTTTTTAATTTTATTCTTTTTTCCTAGTGACTCTTTTTGAACTGACTGTGGTCAATAACTGGTATATTACTATGGTAAGATCGTTATTTATCCGTTTTCTTTCATCAGTTCCCACTCTGCAGTCTTGTCATTGATCAGCGGGTGTCGCTGTTTGAATTCTGCTGTTTTCCCTCTCCTAAAGGAAGGAGTAACCTCTATGACAACCCACTGGAGCCGGCTCTACTTCATGACCTTTTACATAGTTACCATGGTGAGGCCTGTGCAGTCGTGTGTCTGTGATATATCTGTGGAAGTATCCTGTGCATTTCTGGTGTTACCTGTGCCTTAATGCTGTTAATGTGACTGTGCATGTGTGTAATATTTTGTCTCTCCAGGTGGTGATGACCATCATTGTGGCGTTCATTCTGGATGCGTTTGTGTTCCGCATGAACTACAGCCGCAAGAACCGGGAACCAGTGGAGAACCCAGAGGGTGAGATTGAGTGTGTGTGTGTTTGGGTGCATGTGTGGATATTGTGTATACATTTACACACACTTCAGAACAAAAGCTTTCATTCATATTCACATTCTTGAATATTTGCAATATTTCTTGCACAATTAATTGGATAAAACGCTTATGTGATTAATATTTAGCTGCCAGTACGGTGTGAGAGGACAGTGTGAAGTGTGAATTAGCTTTCAGTATGTTATTTTAATGTCTGTGTGTGCACACGCTCTAGATGAGAATGGCATAGTCTTTGAAGTAGAGGTGAGTCGTGATGAAGCTCTGGCCACTCTGGAGCTGTACAAGCAGACTTGCCCAGGACTGTCCTCCCTCAGCTCTCTACAGGGAGTCCTACAAACTATGGACAGGGGAGGGGTAAGAATGAACACACACACAATAAACTCTTAGTCCTCTGCTCCTCACATAAATCCCTATTTAACCAGGTTTCCCTCCTGCTTTGGTTTGTACAGCACTCGTCTCTGGTGTACCTCGGTCGCCGGTCTAGGACGAAGAGTGACCTCAGCATGAAAATGTACGAGGAGGAAATACAGGTAAGAAACTGAAGAAATAAACATGAATACCATGACAATCATTCATCTGTTGTAACCTCCTCTATGTCTTGTTTCAGCATGAGTGGTATACAGAGTATTCAAGGGAAAACCTGCCTGAACAAGACCAAAGCCTGGAGCGGGATCTGGACAGTCCTGTCTCTGACCCGTCTTCCTTCCCAGAGCATCAGCTTAACTCACAGACTGGACCTCACAGCGTCAACTAATGCACAGTTGTGCAAGCAGTACATACACACCACCATCTCAGCATTTTTAAATGCAAAGAAACCCCCATCACTCCAGGTCTTCTCCAGTTCCCCCATGCTCCCCGTTTGCCACAAAGGGAATCTACTCTGGGGCCTTTTGGACTGATGTGAGAGTGAGACGAACTAATGATGACTCCTTCCCGGAGCTGTCACTACAGACAGAAAGACAGCAGTGCAGGTCTGTGCCCTCTTTTGGCCTTTTCAAAGACTGCAGCCAATATTACCAGGGAGCCTGTACTACTACAGTATGTTGTGTATGTATACTGCGGTAGGCCTTTTGTGACATCTTGTAAATCATGTAGTACTTAAACCTGATGCCTTAGTTAAATAGCTCATCTGATCAGTATTAACACAGACAATACATCTAAGTTCTCTAAAGACCAAAATTATAAACACTTACACTCCTTTAAGCTCAACCCACAAAACAATTATGGTGTATCTCCTTACTAATGTCTCAACAGACTCAAAGTATTTTACTTTTATATAACTTCTTATCCTGTAATGTATTTGAGTTAGTTAAGAAGGGATTTTAATAAACTGTTCGATTTGTCAAGTGCATTTATGTATTTTTGCTGTACTATCATACTGCTGGTAACTGCTTACTTACTTACAATGTATCTTTTAACACAGACCAGCATAGCATTACTACAACCTGTAAAAACAAATACCAAACCAAAATTATTTAATGCCCGAAAAGCAGCTTTGTACAAGGTCACTTTAACATTTTGATTTACAGTATATTTCAGTTCATTCACAATGTTTTAAAGTACAAATTTCTACTACCTGTGTTTCCCTCTGGACTCACAAAGTGCCATCACAGCTCCAGTCAGCACAAACAAGAAGTTGAATAAAGGCACAGTGTGATAAGTTTCAGCTGTCCCTGAGCAGAAAAGTCTGTTTGTCATTCATTTGCCTCCTTGGTTTCAGATGGCTCTGGGTAGAAGGGAAATTCACAAAGTGTACTGTTGATTCTTGTATAAATAGTGCATTCATATGATGTGTAGAAGAGGGTGTTATTCTGTTCCAGTGTTGCATTACGGGAGGACATACCTCGTTTCAGATTTGGCCTGAGAGTCAGATCTACACATGGAACCTTCCAAACTCTGTGAGCAGTGCAATGAGAAGGAAGATAGCATAGAAGATGAGGAGAAAGATCCCGTATGTCCGACCCAAGTGAAACCGGCACAGTGGTACAATGACGAAGGACAGGACCAAAGACAAACCCAGAGATCCTGCAAGAACCCACGTCAACAAACCCTCTTGTTCAAACTGAGAAGGAGAAAGAGACAAAGATGCATTACATTCATGTTTTCATGTAACTGCGATTTCTATATTTCTCTGAATGTTTGCCCAGAATAAACTCTTGATCTGTGTGTTTGAGGAGATTACCTCCACATCAGAATGTGTTTGAACCATCTGCATCAGACATCCTAAACCCACTCCAAACAGCATGTCTGAGGGAAATGCAGTCAAGGATGCAGTCATTAACAGCAACTGTTATACATAAATATTTTTTTATACAGACATACACTCTTATAAAAATAAGGATACTGAAAATGATGCCTCCAAAGCAGGCAGATATAGCCATTCGTGGATAACCCTGCCGGGCAATGGTGATGTCAGAAAAACAGTCTGAAAAAGAGAGATTTATACAGATCATGTGCTAAAGATTTTACGTATAAGCATTTATTTGCATATGTTTTGAACTAGGTTCACAAATATCACCTCCTATGCTGTTGCCCCAGGCCAATAGAGTCAGCCCCAGCACAGTGTTGCTGAGACTTAGCACCACACCGAGCATGTGCAGAAGACTGACCACTTCAGAGGCCGCTGCACTGATCAACACTGCACTCACCACGAAGCCCAACAGAGCAAACAGCTGGAGAGGGAAAAGCCAATGTTAGAATCATATCAACATAAGCAACAAAACCTATTGTATCATCACAGCGTCAATAAAATTAATCCAATCTGGTAATAAAAAAAATTTCCGAACCGGGCTCTCTAGGGAGTCGACCACTGTGGTCTAAAGTGAAATATATCAACAACTATGGGATGGATTGCCATGAAATGTACAGACATGCATGGTGTCCAGAAGATGAAGCTCATTGACTTTGACCTGATGGTGGCGCTAGTATGTTGAAAAAAGTCATAGTAAAGTATGATGAAAAAAATGCACAAAAGGTCATAGTATAGGATGTTGAAAAAAAAAGTAATAGTATCGTATGTTGAAAAAAAAGGTCTTAAAAAAGTTAGTATAGTGTATTGAAAAAATATAGTAATGTATGTTGAAAAAAGTCATAGTATAGTCATAGTACAGAATGTTGAAATAAGTCATAGTATAGTATGTCAAAAAAGTACATACTATACTATGACTTTTTTTCAATTCAGTTTTTGTCAGTATAGTGTGGTGAAAAAAGTGGAAAAAATGTCATAGTATAGTATGTTGTCATAAAAAGCCACAAAAACATCAAATTGCATCAAATATCCCACAAAATTGTCATAGTATAGTATGTCGTAAAAAGATTGCAAAAATGCTGAAATTGCATCACCATGGTATAGTATCACGTCAAAAATAAAGCAACAATGCCATAGTATAGTATGTCGTTAATAATCCCACAAAAACATCACAGTATAGTATGTCAATTTCTTTTTTGCAAAAATGTCAAAAATGCCTAAATTGCATCATAGTAAAGTATGTTGTCAAAAAGCCGCAAAAAACATCACAGTATGGTATTTTGTCAAATCCATCCATCCATCCATTTTCTTCCACTTATCCGGGGCCGGGTTGCCGGGACAGCAGGCTAAGCAGGGAATTCCAGGCGCCCCTTTCCCCAGCAACACTTTCCAGCTCTTCCTGGGGGACCCCGAGGCGTTACCAGGCCAGACCAGACATATAATCTCTCCAGCGCAATCTGGGTCTGCCTCCTACCAGATGGACGTGCCCGGAACACCTCTAAACGGGAGGCGCCCAGGAGGCATCCTAGTCAGATGCCCGAACCACCTCAACTGCCCTACTCCGAGCTCCCTCCAGACGTCTGAGCTCCTCACCCTATCTTTAAGGCTGAGCCCAGTCACCCTATGGAGGAATCTCATTGCAGCAGCTTGTATCTCATTCTTTCGGTCACTACCCAAAGCTCATGACCATAGGTGAGGGATGGAATGTAGATGGACAGGTAAATTGAGAGCTTTGCCTTCCAGCTCAGCTCCTTTTTCACCACAAAGGTCTGGTACAACGCCTGCATCACTGCCAATGCCACACCAATCCGCCTGTCCATCTCACGCTCCATTTTGCCCTCACTCGTGAACAAGACCCCAAGATACTTGAACTCCTTTGCTTGGGGCAGTAACTCACTCCCACCTCATGCCTTGCAGCGCCAGCGACCTCTGCCAGTGAAATGGATGAGTCTTCCCCTAAGTCTTCCAACTTTGCCTCCTCCACGGAAGATATGTTGGTCAGATTCAGGAGTTCCTCAAAGTGTTCTTTCCACCATTCAACAATGTCCCCAGTCCAGGTGTGCAGGTCTCCTCCCCTGCTGACCACAGCCTGAGCCAAGCCCTGCTTTCCCTTCCTGAGTCATCGAACAGTTTGCCAGAACTGAAAAGTCCTTCCCCATAGCCTCCCCGAACACCTCCCACACCCAAGTTTTTATTTAGGTGACCGCCACAGCTGCAGCCCTTCTGGCCATCCGGTACCTGTCTGCTGCTTCAGGAGACCCCTGGGAAAACTAGGCCCAAAAGGCCTCCTTCTTCAGCTTGATGGCTTCCCATGGCCCATTCGGATTCCATGTCCCCAACCTCCCCCAGGATGCACGAAAAGTTCCTCCAGAGGTGAGAGTTAAAGATGTTGCGGACAGGGGCCTCCGGCAGACATTCCCAGCATACCCTCACTACATGTTTCGACCTACCAGGTCTGTCTGGCAGCCTCCCCCGCCATCTGATGATAAGATCACAAACTCGATCATTGACCTATGGCCTAGGGTGTTCTAGTACCACATACACTTATGAACAGCTCTATGCTCATACATGGTGTTTATTATGGCCAATCCATGACTAGCACAGAAGTCCAATAACAAAGCACCCCGCTCGGATTCAGATCAGGCAGGCCGTTCCTCCCAAACACCCCCCTCCAAGATTCTCCATCGTTGCTCAAGTGAGCGTTGAAGTCCCCCAACAGAACTATAGAGTCACCAGCCGGTGCCCCTTCCAAGACACCGCCCAGAGACTTCAAGAAGGCGGCGTACTCTGAGCTGCTGTTTGGCGCATACGCACAAACAACAGTCAGAGACCTCCCCTCAGCAACTCGTCGCAGAGAGGTGACCCTCTCGGTCTACAGGGAGAACTCCAACACACTGGTGCTCAGCTGGGGACTTGTGAGTATCCCCACACCCACTCGGCACCTCTCACCCTGGGCAACTGGAGAAATCTAGAATCCAGAATATCTACCTGGTAACGCTCCACCTCAACCACCAGCTCTGGCTCTTTCCCTGCCAGCAAGGTGACCTTGCACGTTCCCAGAGCTAGTCTATGATGACAGGGTCGGCATGCCTAGGTCCCCACCTTTGCCTGCTGCCCGGCTCACATTGCACCCAGACCCCATGCCTCTCCCTGCAGGTGGAGGGAAAGGCAAACGCTTCATAGTAAAGTGTTTCATCAAAAATAAGGCAAAATTGCCATTGTATAGTATGTCATCAAAAATCTCACAAAAATGTCATGGTATAGTATTTTGGAAAAAAAACTTTGCAAAAATGTGAAAAATGCTGAAATTGGGTCATAGTATAGTATGTTGTCAAAAAAGCCGCAAAAACATTATAGTATAACATGTCATCAAAAGTCCCACAACAACGTCATAGTATAGTACGTCAAAATGTTTTTGCAAAAATGTCCAAAATGCTGAAACTGCCAAATATTAATTATAGTATGCTGTGTAAGGCGCAAAAACATAACAGCACAGTATCTTGTCAAAAATGCCATAGTATAGCATGTCGTCAAAAATATCACAAAAACGTCAATTC
>JAOVVB010232384.1:0-10381 GCA_028570985.1 Heterobranchus longifilis
CACACATACACACACACACACACACACACACACACACACACACACACACACACACACACACACACACACACATATAATTGTTATTATTATTATTATATTTATTTATTTATTTATTTTATTATTTATTTTTGAAACAAATCTTTCTTTCAAATTCCTTGTTTTCAAATTAACTGACTAACTTGGCACAAGGAGCTGCTTGCAACTACAGTTTAGTGAAATGTTTTGGTTGCATTTGAAAGAGTTTATACAACATTGAACATAACTGGAACCTCTTCCATCATGTAAACACTCAAATGTTGGAATGATTCATGAACATAAATCATGAACATAAACTGCTCCTACCTGCAGGGACAGAATGAATAGCATATGGTATCACTGGACTCGAGTATGTCATGTGTGACTGAGGCAGTGTCTGCCTGACGTCTTAGCTCCATTTAGTGACAAAATAACTCAATATGGATGTCACTTTTAAAATTAATTCATGTGAAATGACTCATTTTAAATAGTATTATTGTAATTGCGTAAACCTCAGCATATTTATTTGAATCTACAGTTCTATGTTGTGCATAAACGTATTCTTGTGTTTATGATTATCATAAAATGAATAAAGCCATAATACAAAAATAAACACAAAAGACTAAACAAATGAGGTGGTGGGGGAAAAGTACAGTACATTAACATATAATTAGACATAATAAACTGAAACACTCTGACCTAAAAAAATCATTTTAGGTAGATTCAGAGCTTAGGGCGTCACAGTAATGATCATAAACCTTCTTAAAACTTAAGCTAAGGCTCCGTTAGAACCAATGGTGCCTTAATGCACAGGCTTACTGGCTAAGTCCCGGGCCTCCGGGGGCCTCACGAGACATGGGCTTAAAAAGACTTTTAAATAGCCTAAATATATATTATAATCATAATATTATATATTTGCACCATGCACCGCTGCCATGATCAGTATTGGGCCAGGGAAGTCACAGAGGTTTCCCGTGCAGCTCTGATGATCAGCGCACTGAGCACCACGCATTTAGCTTTATGGGCGAGCCCTGGCAATCAAAGTCTTTTTAATGCAAAAATATATTTATATTTAATAGTTCAATATTATGTAGGTTTATATGTTAAAAGACCACCACAAAATTGTTTATTGTATATTTTAAGGAAAGTGTCGATGTGAATTAATTGTGACTGGATAGTGCAGCCTGTTGTTTATAAGAATGATAAAGTATGCTAAAGTTGTGTAGCCTCACCCCTCTATTAAACCTGACAATTCATACACAAACAGTCTGAGGCCTGAGTCAGTTATTAGTGCAAAACAAAGTCACTAAAACAGCGACATCGTGACTGTTGCACGATCAGCACCATGGACAGCACTACACATTACTACGCAACAACGCTACAACATATCTATTACTCGATGTTGGCAAACATACACTGAAAAAGACCCAATATTTTTAACCACCTAAAAGCTGGAAAACAATTCAGGTAAACAACTTACACAACAAATGATCAAATTTGCTTGTGATGTTTGCAGGTTTTTAATTGAAAATCCTGTGTATCCCGCTGTGTACACAGGTCTAGTTGGCTGATAACCTAGCTTTGTCTTGACTTATTATTGACATATTGTCTTATATTGATGAGTCTCATATTTTGTTTACTGATTAGGAGGGCATTTAATTTACTATTTGTCCCTGTCACTGGGTTGTGATTTAATATTGCCATGGCATATTGTGAAGAGAGGGAAGGGCCTCCGAAACATCCATAGCCTGTAGTAATATTAAGGCGCCTCTGCAGGTGGCAGGAGCTCTTTGCAGGTGATCTTGTTAAAGCTCTGCACATTGTCAACATTCACAGTTTCAGAGATACAAAGCACAGCATCGCCTCACACACAGAGATGCTGTATGGAAACTGAAGAGCTGCAGTCTTTGAAAAGCCTCCGAGAACCCTGGGAGCTGATCTGAGGCTCACATTACTGCAATCCATCTGGCTCAGAAAGATGCAGCTCACAGTACTGGCCCATTTGGCGTGCTCAGACATGTCCAGGGATTCTCCCTTCAAAGAAACAATAGATGTCCACTTTCAGTAAATAAAATACCCTGGCCTGTGTTGTGTAAACCCAAGCCCACTGTGAGAAAAGCAGATTTAGTTTGAGCCACAGTTTGAACCCGACAAACACGATGCAGAAGTGAACACTCGCTGTGAGAAGACGGGCACTGCCAGGTGATGGACTGCACCGGCGGTTCTAAAATATAAAGGCCAAATTGGGCTCCGTTTTAAAACTAAAGTGAAGATATTGGTATCATATGAAACTAGACGATGAGGAATCCATTGCTACAAGCAATGTAATGTCATGATAGCTTGTCGAGAAGGAGGCTAAATAACGCTTCAGAGTTCACATTTTGAGGAGGGAAAACTGCCATTTTCAAAAGGGGTCCCTTGACCTCTGACCTCATTATATCTGAATGAAAATGGGTTCTATGGGTACCCATGAGTCTCCCCTTTATACTCACTTTATGCTAACCCCATGCAGTTTGGGGCATAAACCTTCAGTTTTTCTTATGCAGTATACAAATGGGTTATTTTATTTTAGCAATGGACGCCTCCGTTTTCTAGTTTCATATGATATATCTTCACTCTAGATTTAAAACAGAGCCCTCTACAGCCTCTTAAAGACAGCAGGTTATGTTGGCTGAGATCACCGCCGCTCACGTGGGTCTCTAAGGGTTTATATATATTTGGTACCCCTAACATTGCATCGAGATCTTTGCTCTACAAATCATCCTTCTTGTTAAGCTTCCTTCATCATGGCAGCGACACTAACCACCTCACTGTGAACGTCTCTGACTTCTGTGGCAGACACTGCACTTTATATTCAAGAACGGAGCCGGTGACAGGGAGACACTTAACCAGCTGAGACAGGTCCTCAGCTACAGTGAAGTCCATCTCCAGTGATAACACTTCAGCCGGAGACATCTGGCACAATATCAGACTGCTTTTCTCTTTTGTTTTTTTTTTGCTGCTGCTGGTCAACGTTACACACATGCTCATGGTTTCAGCCTGCATTACAATTATTACTATTAACACATTTACAGCATGTTAAACAGCAACATTTTCTTATTCTGCAAATTTCTGCCCCCACTAATATGAACATTATCACAGATATAATTATATACTCCCTACTGTACACTGTATACACTACACTTTATACTATAAGTCATTTAAATGGTGTTTAATGATATGCTTTTGTGCTATTTTACACAAATAAGGCCTCATTTTAGTTAATGGAACCAAACAGAATATGGTGATGACACTGATTAATTTCACTAATTTGTTACCGGTGGACATATTGATTTAGTTTTCTCATTAGCTCCGTCTCCATTTTCCCGGGAGGAACCTTTAAAATTGCATCAGATGTGTTTTCATAAGTACAGCCTTTGCATGGCAACACATTTATACACATTGTTACTCTCTTCTTAAAATGAATGTTTTATAAAATTGAACTTGGAAGTCTTACTTAATGAACGTAATAAAAAGTTTACCCCCCTCATTCATCAATTTAGGTCGTTATTGACATCGTGGTATTTCGGCCCTTTACAGTACGTCACGTCTTAAAATATAATTAACCAAACTGGAGTCGTGCTTTTCTGGGTATTTACTTTGAACTAAACTTAGTCCTTCAGTTAACTTTCTGATCAGGAGTCCTGTCATGTGGCCACTTCAATCAGCTTCCGCTCTTATTCTCAGCATGTCCAGATGAATCCCTTCAAATTTCTCTGGTCACTCTTTCTGTACCAGATCAGCCTCCAGCCGAGGAGGCCTCAGATCATCCAGCTCTGACTGCAGGATTGCAATAGTCATCAGTGTTTGCTTAGGGTGTTTTTTTAGGGGGGGGGGGTCTTCTGAGCTTGGGAGCTACAAAGTCTTCATCACACCACTATGTTATAGGCAAAAATGACTATGGTATTTAAAGTGTGCGGCTCTAAAGGAGGATAAAGTTATCAAAGAGGCTGGGAGAGGTTGTAAGTTAAGTTTCCATTAACTGTCACCAGAACGGACATTCTGTTGGTCTGTAACCGGACACCTTGTCAGTTGTCTTTATCCTTTGTTCAATGACATTTGTGTGTCTGTGTCTGTGTGTCTGTGTGTATTTCTGTTGCATGTGCCTAAGTAGTCCCTGGACTTCCCGCCCCCCCCCCCCCCCCCCTCCTCCTCTGGGTTATCTAGACTTGGCTGTCAACATGTCACATCCCACCACAGCTCTGTTCTTGGAGAGGCAAGGCTGCAGGTGGTGCTGAGGGACAAGCTTTCCAATGTGTGTGTGTGTGTGTGTGTGTCCAGTACAAACCAATTGGCAGAATAAATGTTGGCATTGTATGTTTTTGTAAACAATGGAAATGTAACATTTGTACGTTTCATATGTAGCAGATATCAATGTGAGTAAAGCATATAGATAGCACTTATTTTTTTCAAAAATCTTTATTGACAGTCACTTTTTATTTACAGCCAAATATGACACATATATGTATTTATTTAAAACCATTGAGGGCAAAGCTCTCATTTACACTGACGTCGAGCAAATACAAAATAATACAAACGCAAAATAAAAGAAAAACAATCAATGAAAACAAACATATAAATACAAAATAATGTAACAACAAAATCAATTAAAACAGGTACAAACAGCAGTTAAAAGGTTTAAGATTATGGATTTTAAAAAGAGTTACCAGTAAGTTCATTTTTAAAGAGCTTTGTGTTAAGTTCCAGGTGGATGGTGCAAAGAAGCAGAAAGCTGATCTTCCAAGCTCAGTGTAAACTCGAAGGACATGCAGCGTAAGCCAGCCATTAGACCTGGTGTAATGTGGTCCACTTCACTACAGTCGCAGTTTTGTGAATTCAAACAAAACTTAAAAGTTTAGGCAACAAAACTATGTATGTTTAGGGAAAATATTGTGGTTTGGGTTAAAATAAGGATGTTTGTTATGCAAACTACATAAGTTATGTAATCAACAACATAAATAACAAAAATGATTGTCCCAAACTCCCATTAAAAAACACCCAGTTTTGTTGGTCTCGAACAGTAGTCTGCTGCTTGGGAGCCTCTGTCGCTCAGGTTGCACGCCGTCCACCGTCCCCTCCTCCTCCTGATGAGAAACTCATACATGTGATCTGAACTACGTCTTTTTAGAAATGCTGACATATGTATGAAATAAATGTTAACATATCCGTGGTTTGCAGAAACGTACAATGCCAACGTTTTATTCTGGCGACTGGGCTGGCCGGTAATGACCCAAACCAGAGGTACAACACTGCAGATGCATTGATATTTCAGCCTCTAATATACAAATCAAGTGCGATTAGAAACATGCATGCTTAAGTCCATATATGACGAGCAACATTGTATACTCAAATACATCATTTCATATCTCTTACTCCTCTCAACAGATTGTATTGTTAGACTTTGGTCCTAAAACTGCAGGCGTCCTTGAGGAGCTGCAGTTGTTCATCTTGACATCATATATGATTATTTAATGAGACATTGTCCTTGGACTCGTCTCCAGGTGTCAGCTCGCTCAACACATGAATAAATAAGCCATGGAAACTGCTTCAGGGGAGTAGACAATGACATGAAAATATAGGGGTGGCACTTGAACCAAATGGACTTTTCTCATGAATAAAAATATGTATGTGGATAATTCAGGGTGGACAGGGAAAGACAAATCTCACATCAAACAGGGGAGCCTTCTTTAATGAGAGGCTTCCGCAGATTCGAGGGAAGCTAATCCAGAGCTTTAGATCGAAAGCAGTCGAGCCACTGCAGGATTTTAGCAGAGGTCTTTTGTTTGTTATACAACCCTGCATTTGGCTGTATGAGCCTTATATTATCTCCTCCAGAAAGGCTGTGGAGTAAATATTTAATGTACACATGCTAACAAGTCCTCCAAACTATACGACCACGCAGGTCGTTTGTTCCTAATTAGTGCCCCGAGCAATGGCAGGAAATAAACATGTTGTGAAACAGTCGCAGTTTGGATAAGTTTTGGCACAAAAACGACTTGGGTATCTTTAAGCAACAAAAATACTTGGTTATGGTAATAAAAAGATTGTGGTTTGGGTTAAAAACTGTACATTTCCTACGATACTTCACTTCTGTGCCTATGCACATGACGCAAAACATGACGTAGTTCAGTTTGTTACCTAAAATAACTCGCAGTTTAAGTTTCACGCCCCTGTCGTCCCCTGGGTCTAAGTCCTGTGTTTGTTTGACCCACCTACCCAAAATAGTCTTTCTCAGACTTAATATTACCTTACATGACTTCCTGCTTTGCTCTCGTCATAATTACTACAGCCGCCAGACGGCACCGCCTAACAAAAAATGTAGATATGGGTCGTCATAAGCTGCTTGTACAAATGACATATGCTGCCATTTTCCGGCAGAGGACAGTCTCATACATACACATGAAAGTAAAATAACTATATATTTTTGTATGCAATATAGGCTCAAATTAAAATGTTGTCATGATATAAACTGAAGGAACTGTGGCTACTTCTGTGGCTAAATTAGGCTATTCAAATGAATAGTTTGACATTTTGGGACAAACTCTGCAAGAAAGCGAATATATGAAACTAATAATTCAAACAATTCATTTAATCTGACAGAAGAAACCTAAAATCTTGCACATTTCTAAATATAAGCACATTTACTCTACGTGCATTGGTGTTCAAATAAAACACATTCCTCAGTGGTCTGATATTTCCCTTCATTGCAGATGCAACAAATATCTGTAAATATACATTTAATTACAAAATGTGGTGATCCAAATGAGCCCAAATGTCTATGGCAAAAATAAACTGTTGAAATGTGCCAGCCAAATATAATCACACAACCTTGAATATCTGTGTGATTCTCTCCTTAGTTTTACTTTGGTTGACAGCCAATCTCCACTCCTCAGTCACACTATACCTATTTAATAATATTGGCTTCCTCTCTCTGACCTTTCTCAGTGGTTACATCACATTTCCCCATCAGTGCTCTGACATTTCCTCCCCTCCCCTCCGTGTTTCATTACAGGCCTCGTGGGAGCAAACAGCAAGGCCAGGGAGTTCAGAGGCCAAAGCAGGCGGTTGGCCTGCGTTTGAACGTTGTTGAAGGAAAGAGGAGCATCTGTTTGACTGAAACTCTCTGATGCTGTGTCCTCAGTGGACGGGAGAACACAGGATGACATACAAGACATACAAAGACCACTATATTAGAAAACAGCATGTCCAAAAGACTGGTTGATGTGAGCAACCTTTTTACTGTCTAAGTGATCCAATATTAAAGTAACATAATGTAGATAGCTCTTTATTTATTCCCGTAGGGAAATTTCACAGCAGCAAAAACACATGAGGGAATATATAAGAAAGTCATATAGGCAAGGGGGGGTAGAATAAATATACATAAAGAATACTAGTAAACTACAGCTAATAAAATGTGTGCACATAATAAGAATGTAGTCTGTTTACAGAGGGCAGAGATTACTGATAGTGATCTATAGAGTTATTGAAAATATGTATTCACTGAGGACTGTATCGGTGCTGTCAACAGCCTTTCAGACAAGAGTAATAATCAATAAAGCAAGGAATCTCTCTGTGTGTACCTGTCTGTTTTGACCAGATTGTGGTGCTGTAACAACACATTTTATGTTTTGGCCTGTAACTTTTGAACCATACATTTCTTTTTTTCCTGGATTCTGTGGGTATAGAAGAATCCATCCATATAAGCCACGCCCATTTGCGATTTCCCACCATTTTGAATTGTGTCCATATCTGTTTTTTCACTACTCCTCCTACAACTTCTGAGCAATCGTCAGTAAATTTGGTACAGAACATCTCTGGACCAAGCCAGCTTCAAAGTTCGCTCAAATGCTGTGTGTTTTATTACAAAAATGTCATATCTCCTGAACACTCTGTGTTATTGACATGACAAATTTGGTGCCATTTGGCCAATAGGTGGCAATGTAGCAGCAACATCTAACTATAAAAGGAATGAAAGTCATTCGCACAACTAAAAAAATGTTCATCCTATCGACTTCTCACTTGGCAGATGTACAGTTGAGGACCAAAGGGAGAGCAACGCATTGTGGAGAGTGAAGTCGATCAGATAAGCGATTCTCAAGAATGCTGCAAGCAGCACTTCAAAGGCCCTATCGAACGGCCACGCGCTCCAAATGGGAACGCCCCCCGACAACGCTGCAAGTAGCAATACTGGGAGCGGGCACTGCACTAGTGATATCTAAATAACAGTAAAACATTGCAGATACTACCTTAAAAGATGACCAAATAATCAAGTTCATACATTTTTAAATGTACTTTTAAATTATACATTTCTGCACGCTTTGTAACATCACAAGGTCTACAGGGAGATGCCCCATGCTTTTGATTGATTCTAATGCATAGAAAAACCATAGAAATGGTGCGAAATTAGTCCTTTCCTGTTTTTAGCTGACTGTATAAACGTTGTCAAAAAGGATGGTTTCAACCCAACAAGCCATGACAAACCTTTTCATTAGCAGAGTTCAATGTTGTCCAACGCACACTAAATTATGGTTTGAGTGCTTTATAATACTGGCCCTCACAGATGGATACACTAACGATTTAATTCTAACACATTATGAATACTGGCTTTGAAAAAGCGTTACATTTCATTAATTGACTGTCTCACGCTGAGCTAGTGTGACTGATGGATTTAAGGTGGTTACCTAGGATGTCTGCAGAGAAGGTCTGATCACTGAAAAGGAAAGTGTGTCCCTTTTTTGAAAAGTCTTTAAGTCTACAACTTGACCTCTGTGTCATTGTGACGGTCATTTGGTGTATGATGAACAATCTCCATTGTCATATTTTGAATATACATAATTACAGATGTGGAGCCAGGAAGCTAAAACTCCACGTGTGTATGGCTCTTCTTAGCTCTTCTCTCAACAATAAAGCAGTAAGCATCAGTCTGTGTACATCAGTGTACATCATTGTAGGAGCTCAGCATGTTAAATGCATGTGTGGAATCTTATACTGCATCTATCTATTATCAGTCATCTGGGACTACCTCGATGAGTTATTACTTTTAGCGAGGTCTCTGTAAACCACAGAACACACACAACACCGAGCCACTCAAGGTCATGTATGTATACACATACACATACCAACAAAATATCACATGAAGCCCATCTGAATCAGGAGGCAGAGCTGGTGAAGAGGCGATAGTATGAAACCCAGATGATGAGTTTTTGATATGTTGTTACAATAAGGGCAGACTGCTTTCCAGCTGAATTTCAAATGTATTTTTGATGACGCATTTGTCTCATGCAATCATGATTGCTTTTTTTCTGCTTAAAGCAACAGGGCTTTATTCATGCTCATCCTCCCCTCCGTGACCAATACAATGTAAAATAAACTATTAAAAGTCAAACCACACAGTCATGTAAACACAATAGATAGTGTGTTTCATGCACAATCCACACACATGTTTTCATCACCATGTCACCTACCACAGGTCTACAAAAGTGCATCTATACTACACTTTTATGATTTGTCTGTGAGGTAAGGAAATAACTCAAAAGGACGACACTGCTTAAGGCTTCTAAGAGTTATTTTACTGATGGGTCTCAGGTAAATTCATACATGTGTATATAGGCTACAGTATTATGATAGTATACAGTATTTGTTATCTAAAATCAGGACTCAGCCAAGTGACCGTAAAGGCATAGTACGCCCACAGTTTGGAGAAACAGAGGAATCCTGCCACGGAAGCGAAGCAATATAGATTTTTTTTTCACAGCTTTACCTTGCCGTCAAACAGCCAAGTTTATACAGGGGAAACTGAAGCCGCTCTATGCTGTCTAAGACTCCAAAAACAGTAATTGGAGTTGCTGGTCTAAAAAAAAAAAAAAAATCTATATTGGTTTAGGTGTATGCTATAGATTTTTTTTCACATCTTTACCTTGCCATCAAACAGCCCTGTTTGAGTTTACAGCCGTTCTATGCTCTCGTCAAAGTCACCAGACTCCATTGACAAATTTTAGCTCGCAGAACATGGGAGGTGTCTGCCGCTGCCTCCATTGGTTAGTGTGTTTGTGTTAAAACTAACAAAACTAACAGGCAAATTAACAGATCAAGGCAGTGGTACACCAGCAACTCCTGTGTTCTGCGAGGTAGAATTACTGTCTCTGCAGTCTGGTGACATTGACTTCAGTTTCCCTTGTATAAACTTGTTTGTTTGACGGCAAGGTAAAGCTGTGAAAATCTAAATATAGCCTACACTTAAACTCATAATAAAAAAATAAAATATGTTTAGCTGATGCACCACATCCACAGCAATACATTGCTTAGCTTCCGTGTCAGGAGTCCTGTC
>JAOVVB010232395.1:0-24189 GCA_028570985.1 Heterobranchus longifilis
GCACTAGAGGGCGCGCTGCACATTTTGAAAAAAATCTAAGACGTTTATATGCGCCTTATGGTCGTGAAAATACGGTATGTTAGGATGGGCAGATGCGGTGGAGACAGGCTCAGACATATGTTCTGTGGACATGTACCTGTCGCGCAGACATGCAAGAAGTTCCATTCTGGGAAAGTGGCTACATGTGTCCACGACACTGCACACAACATCCTGACTGCGGCTGGTACAGGTCCACAGCTGTCTGCAGACGCAGAAAATATGTCTGAGCCTCCCAGATGGGTGAACTGACTATCAGTCAGGGGGAAATAAAAATCTAAATTAGCATCCCTAGTGTAAATCCTTTTTTTTAATTCTTCTGTTCCAACAGGGAGGAAGTACGTGAGGAAATCTTCAAAAAGGGTCAGTCCAAGAGGATCTGGGGAGAACTGTACAAGGTATCGTTTCCATCCGCCTCCTCAGCACTGTGCATTTTATCAATGTAGACCTGGTACACCGAGGTCTAACAGTCGTTCTACATCCCTGACTGTTTTATTATTGTAACAGGTGATCGACTCTTCTGATGTCATCATCCAAGTGCTGGATGCCCGCGATCCCATGGGAACGCGCTCCAAGAGCATCGAGAATTACATGAAGAAGGAGAAGTCCTGGAAACATCTGATCTTTGTTCTAAACAAGTGTGACCTCATCCCCACCTGGGTCACGGTAAGACATTTACAACATGTTCATCTTTGGTTCCCATTTGATTGGGAGTGATTGCGTCTGTTTTTTCTTTCATAATATTAAATTATGTGACTGTCTCTTTGTCTCCAGAAACGGTGGGTGGCTGTTTTGTCCCAAGAGTACCCGACTCTGGCGTTCCACGCCAGCCTCACAAACTCGTTTGGTAAGGGCTCCCTCATCCAGCTGCTCCGGCAGTTTGGCAAGGTAAGCACATGCCTCAAAGTCAAAATGTATTTAATTTGTCATGAGCAGAAAGCTATTTACTGACCCAATAACAAATCTTTGGATCTTTGCCTTTATGTCCCTCAGCTTTATTGTCCAGTCTGTGGAATAATTTTATCTGCAACAGAACTATTTATTTGCTTTTTAATATAAGGCCTTGTATATTCAAATTGGACCCCCTTTGATTTATGAGTGTATTATTTATTTATAGATTTACTTGTGAAAAAGAAACTACTAGCTATAATTTAGGATGTTGGTGCTTGGGGTTTAGTTCTCTGTATTCCTCATTATTTTGCCCATTCCAAAAGTACACCATATAGTGTATGGATAGATATGGTTTGTACAGTATTCATTTATACAGTGCTATTCATTATTCCGTTAGATATTTTATGTAAAAAATAGTTCCTCAAATTGCCAAAACCTTTTCTACATTATAACATATATCACTATCTAATGACCTCTGCCAGGATTAAAGGTTTTGTCTGCGTCTCCTCAACACAGTGACGTCGTGGCTGCAGGAATAGAACGTGGGACTTAAAAGATTTGAAATGTCGAGAAATCAAAAGGGTTTAATATTCAATTGGAATGTTCTTGCTAGATTTAATAGTATGATTTAAAGAGGTTGTTAGGAGAAAGACAGAAAAAAAAAACCTTTTCCTTGTAAAGTTGTTCTCCGTTGTTGGACCACGACCTTCAGAGTTTACCTCCCGGGACGAAAAAAATGAAAGATGGTTATATCTCTTGTTTTAAAAGGTTTCGTGATTGTCGTGTTTACGTAAGAAATCGTTCTAAAGATATCCTTTGGTATGTGTTTTGTGCTACATTGTAGTTACGGAGCGATGACAAGTTAACGTGGTTTATTGCTAATGGCAACAGAGCTCCATCTAAAATTACCTCTGTGAGTACAGACTGAGGCTGTTGTTGAGGAAACGCAGCCTTCTGAATTTATTTTTTTGCCTCCCACAGCTCCACACAGACAAGAAACAGATAAGTGTGGGTTTCATTGGCTACCCTAATGTGGGAAAGAGCTCCGTCATCAACACACTGCGGTCTAAGAAAGTCTGCAATGTGGCACCTCTCGCCGGAGAAACGAAGGTAAAATCCAAATGTCATCTCGACCGTGCAAACTAAATTTAAACATGCGATGTGCAGCAGAGCAGCGTGACCAATGGAAAGTCTCTGTCGTAAGCACTATGAGGGGACGGTCCTGTAAAAAGGACCCATTTGTGCCCAAAGACTGTATTTAGTATGATGTGGGGGAAAATGCCACAACATTTGTTCTGATTCAGTCTTGAAATCTTGTTCAGACATTCAAGTCTCTAACAGCACAACTCTTAACATTTTTAGATCACATGAACAATCACATTTTATCAATAGTCAAATGAGCAAATTGCATTTATTAAATGTTTTCCATATGAAATATATTTTTACACTGCACATGTATGCATATCTTTGATATTCAACTACTATTATTCATGCTACTTGATTTTAATATATTTAATATATTTGCTTACAGCTTCGTGGGTTCTGCTTTGCCAATGATTTTAATTGATTTTAATATATATTGGTTACGATTTTAATATATGTTGCTTGTAGCTGGTACTCTTTTATGCTTCTGTTTATTACTGATTTGATGAATATGTTTCTGTTTTTGTCTTTTTGCACCATGTGAGTGGACACAGCTGCATTTTCATTGGAAATTTTGAATCTTGATGGTGCTTGTAGTTTCTGAGATGCAGCCATTTTCTTATCATACTTATTTTTTTCCTCAAATATGTATATATATATGTGTGTGTGTGTGTGTGTGTGTGTATATATATATATGAGTTTTTCAAATCATACACTATATTTAGTCTTTGGGACTTTGGGATAAACTCACTTGTCAGCCTAATGATTTTGAAAAAGTCTTCATATTTGTGCTGAGGTAATTCCAGAGAACACTTCCACCAAAGGAAATTAAAAATGTCTGTTGTGGGCACAAAGAAAAATATGAATCTGAATTCTAAAGGTTTACATTCACACTGAAGACATTATAACAGCCTAGAATATAGAATATTAAAAGAAAAGCTCCAAGCAGTAGTACATAAACTCTACTAATAAAATGGGAACAGGAGCAAAGACGGGGATTAGTATTTGTGTGTGTGTAGAGGTAAAAGGAGAGAGGAGCTTTGATTTGGTGGGGAGGTGATGTGAGGTGAAAAGATTCATGTTCCTGTCCTTCACTTTGTACTTGTTGATAGCTGCAACAACAGAAGTAGTTGGCTCCGAGTTCTTAACTATACAACAGAAAATCTAAGCGGAGTCTGGGTCACAAGAAAGAACAACAACCATTTTTATCCTTAATTTCCTCTCTATGGGGCTGCTTATCCTGTTTGGAAACGAACCCCAATGTCCACAGCAGAGTCGAGGGGAAAGAAAGTGAAAATCTCTTTATTTCTCCATGCTTGGCAAAGCTGAGAACTTGGACCACAAGAGCAGGGAGATTTTTTTTATTTTTTATTTTTTTCTTCCACACCCAGCCAATGAATCTGATGGGCCTGTGGCCAACACTCCTTTATTTCTCACCTTGTCTTTGACTTTCACCACATACTCTGCGCTATTTAATGACGGCCAAACACGCTCATGATCCGCAGCACGGCTGTGACCCGAGTTCCTCCTTTTGATAGAATGGATGTGTGTTTATGTTTATATGAAAAGCTACATTACAATCCCTCAGATTGTGGGAGGGAGAGATTGTTTGTAGCATGAAGTGGAGAGGGATTAACATCTCATGTGAAACTGAAATTTGATCAACATTTAATCCCCTTCTGTTTGTTTTTTAGGTGTGGCAGTACATCACTTTGATGAGGCGCATCTTCCTCATTGACTGTCCCGGTGTTGTCTACCCTTCAGAGGACAGCGAGTCTGATATTGTCTTGAAAGGAGTGGTAAGTCTGTCTTTCATTTGTTCTTTTGTGGACCAAGGTTTTGTGATATCTGCCTCGCACACATCTGCTAACACCCCAATACAACGGGGGTGAATTAAATGTGCTTCTCATGGCACCGAAAAACACTCGAGTACCTGCAGTACAATGAACAAAGAATGGGAAGTGAATTCCTATTGCTAATACCAGCTCTGATTCTGATCCTCCGGATCCTTTTTCCAGATCCTCAGGTTTAACACGCAGTCCTCATAACTGAAAGGTTGCACTTTCATATCTTAAATTGCACGTCTTTGTCTTCCCCTTCCTCCCAAAGGTTCAAGTGGAGAAGATCAGAAACCCAGAGGAGCACATCGAGGCGGTACTGGAGCGGGCCAAGCCAGAATACATTCAGAAGACGTACCGGATCCCCACGTGGAGCTCTGCTGAAGACTTCCTTGAGAAACTGGCATTTCGCACTGGGAAACTTCTGAAGGTCTGAATGTTCCTCTTTAATTTTCTTGGTTGCAGGATCTTAACAGGCTATACCTAAATCTGCTTTGGCTCATGTTATTTATTTATTTCATAAATGTAACAACAAGCTAACAAGCAGAGAACATGGTTACCAAACAAAACATCATCAGTCTGAGTAATAATTTCAGTAAAAGCATTTGTGGGTATTCTACAAATGTTTTATACCACAGTTAAGTATTTTAATTGTCTATTTTATTAAAGTGCAACAGCAAATCATTAAAGGGATAGTTTTTTGGAAGTGGGGTTGTATGAGGTACTTATTCATAGTCAGTGTTTTACCTGCAGGAGATAACACTCCCAGTTTGGAGAAGCAGACAGAAGTCATGACACAGAACGTGTTTTACTCACCTAAAAATCAGTTTAAGTGTTCGCTGTATTTAGAATATTTTCATCCCTAAAAAGAAGGAGTCTGGTGACTTTAAATAGAGCGATATAACTGCTTCAGTTCTCCGTCTTAAAGGGCTGACTGACAGCAAGGTAAAGCGGCGAAAATATTCTAAATATCGCGTACACTTTAGCTGGTCCTTTTTTATGTGATTAAAGAAGTTTTGCTGTGTGGCTTCGTCCACAGCAGTACGTTGTTTAGCTTTAACTCCTCTCTGCTTCTCCAAACTGGGGGTGTGCCTCATACAACCCCACTTTAAAAGATCTAAACTCTATATCTGGTCTATTTTTGTCTTTCAGTTAAATAGCAAAGTGTATGCGAACTACCAGTTTTAAATCCTAAGCTTGAGCGATGTTTTCTTGGTGTTGTACAGGGCGGTGAGCCAGATCTCTCCACAGTCTCCAAAATGGTGTTGAATGATTGGCAGAGAGGACGGATCCCCTTCTTTGTGAAACCTCCTGGATCCGAGGGCGATCAAGAGATAAGAGTTGAGTGAATTTTCCACCTGTGTTTTCTTTCTACACCAACCCGTGCCCTGCGTGTCAACCTGTGTTCTGTATTCTGTAATCTCTCTAGGACAAGGAGCCGATGCCAGTTGAAGGACCCTCAGAGGAAGCGGAGAATGTGCAGGAGGAACAGCCAGACAATCCGGATGCCACCTCGGAGGAACAGCAGCAGCAGCGGCAGCAGAAACAGAAGGAGCAGGTGCAGAAGATTCTGTCGAATGTGCGACAGAACTTTGGCAAGATCAACGTGGCACCCGAGTTCAGCGAGGAAGACTTGGTTCCCGTGGAGATGCCTGACCTGGGACTGTCTGACTTCTCCGGCTCCGACGGCGAGGAAGACGGCGAAGACGAGGAGGGCGGAGAGGAAGACGGGACCGGAGTCGAACCGGTCGATGGAGACACTGAGGACCCCGAGCGCACAACCGCTCAGACTGCCAAAGCAAACAGCAAACCGAGTTCACGCGAGGTGATCCGTGCGCTGGATGAGAAGATCTCCAAGTACAAGCAGTTCCTGGACCGGGCCAAATCCAAACGCTTCTCTGCAATCCGGTCAGTCCGCTCTCACTCAAACCTCACTTGATGTGTTTTCTTTGTTTTGTCATTTGTTTTATTCAGGAAAGTAACATGAAGTTGTCAGGCAGAGATGCCATGCATTTTAGGTGGTCTGTGCTAACCAGCCTTTAAGCCCCGGAGCACTGGCAGCCATCTGATCAGAGGCCTGTTTCCATAACTTCTGCATGTCATTGTGTTCTTTAATCTCTTGTTGAATTTCAGCCCACATACCGAAGAACAAAGTCAAAAACAGTTGCATCGATGATCTGAGCCTACATCCACATTACTAGGTTTTCATTTTAAAACAGCGTTTTAACACAGTATTTTAAAACAAAAACGCATCTCACATGACCAGTCATGTACACTGGACATGCGTGTACCGGTGTAAACAGGAAGCAGATTCTGTCTATCTATTCAGTGGTTGAAAATCATGGATGTATTCCAAGAACTAACAGCAATGGTGAAAAGTAAGACCAGAGATTTCTTTGCTTGGACAGAGGACAATGTGGAACAGAAAACAGATTGAGAGTTGTTGCAAAGCAAATACAGCACCGGGAGCATTATCTATCGGCGGACGACGCCATGGCAACGGGAAAGGAATACAAGAAGGATGAAATCACAAAAGATATATAGACCTATCTAACTGCTAAGACTGACTGGGTATCTGCGTCATCGTTTCCAAAGTTCTCAGTTTCTGTCCGTCCAGACTAAAATGCAACCTCAGAGTCTTCAATTTAAAACAGGCTCAGCTGCGTTTCCAAATGTCTGTTTTAGCGGCTCAGAAACGCTGGAATAATGTGGCTGTAAGGCGTTTTTAAACAAAAATGTAATGTGGATGTAGCCTAATTTAATCACTTTTCATTTCAACAGATCCCAACAGGAGTAAACTGTTTTCTTTGTTGGGTAATGATTTACTTTTTTTATCTTCTTTGGACAGGATACCGAAGGCACTTTCTGACAAAGCATTCACAGACATGAAGACTAAACAAGCGGCAGCAGCAGCGGCAGCAGCAGCAGCAAAGCAACCACAGAAAAAAGGTAGTGAATCAACAATGACAATGTTTGTCAGGAGTTTATATGGTACTGAATGTAGATTTGTTTTTTTGGAAGATGTATCAGATTTGGTTAGGGTCCAAAAAAACGGTCACGGTTCCTCTGAACAAAATAAAAAGCACACGAGCGTGCCATCTTACTGGCATTACGATGTAAGGTAGACACAAAAATACATAAATACTGATTTGTACGGTATTTGCCTTTAGCCATACAAATTGGGAAGGTCAGGTTGACACTGAGACCCAGCCAGGCACTGACACCACATTTGTCAATCTTTGTTTGAATTCAGATGCAAACCAGAGGAGCAAGAAGAGGAAAGCCGAGGACGAGGAGTCGACCCAATCCCACAGACTGACGTCCAAACAGGTATGCGGTGTCTGTTCTGTCTGACGTCAAACACATCTCTCTGCGTACACGCCTTACGTGAATGTCAGATGGAGCAGGAATGGAGATGGAAAGCTCATGTTTATTTTCCCTCTGTTCTCTTTATCCGTCTCTACAGAGAAGAGCGATGGACCGTGCTAAGAAGGCGAAGAGAGTTGGCGTACGCTATTACGAAACACACAATGTGAAAAACAAGAACAAGAACAGAAAGGCCCCAGCATCAGCCACAGAGGGCCAGAAGGCCAAAAGATCAAAGCACTAGACTGGAGTCGTAATAAAGTTTGTAATAAATCTTTATTTAAATTGGCCAAAAAGGCTTTGCTCAAAGTGTGGAGTGAGGAGAAGGCTAAATGGTTTTTATCGTGTGGCCCCTTGATGCCTTATCTTGACTGTCCCTCGGGAAAATGGCTGTTTGTGTCTTTCGTCTTTGAATGACATTTTATTCATCATTTACAGGTGTAACGCTCTCTTGATGTTCAAGAGAAATGTACAGTTATTGTTTGAACTGTACTTGTCATACCATGCTGTAATAAAAAATAATATTTGCTAATTACACTCGGTTAAGTTTACATTAATTGATATAATTTAGAAAAGAGACAAAAGACACATTTAGTAGCAGTGTGTTCTGGGAAATGGCAACTTGGTTCTTGTTTGGCAAAGTCACTTCTTTGGTGTAATGATCCCTTCCAGTTGGGTCTGAAAGGAAGACAAATATTAAAACAGCTGCTATTGGTGCTGCGTCTAAAAGAAGATACTTTTCTTTGGTGTGTAATTAGGAAACATCACCTTGAGCTGCTGGTTGGTTCTCTTCAGGAACTGAATCTCTTCATTGTGCTTCTTTTCCTCCGCCTGTCGCCTTTCATTTTCTTTCTTTTTAATTGCCTCACATTTAGCTTTCTCTTCGTTCAGCTGCTTCTTCAGGTCTTGTGTCTCATCCTCCAGATCGGAGATCTACGTATGTAAGAAGACAAACTTGTAAGTAGATAGGTACAAAGGAGTGCTAATTTCAGGATCTATAGTCCGCTGTGCGCTAATGAAGGCGGTGCGGCAAATTATGGCATGAAAGAGTAAAGTGTGTATAAGATTAATGGAGTTTTTATATTTGAAAAAGTTCTATCAACTGATTGCAGTAATGTAAATACACAAAGGCAAACCTAAGACAATTGTATTCATGCTAAACTTGTCTTGCAGAAATAAACACTTCTTACTAAAAATGATTTAGTATTAAAAACTGCCTGTTGCATAAATAAAATTAATAGGCTTTTTTTATTT
Organism: Heterobranchus longifilis; assembly: GCA_028570985.1. Lineage (NCBI taxonomy): Eukaryota > Metazoa > Chordata > Actinopteri > Siluriformes > Clariidae > Heterobranchus > Heterobranchus longifilis. The sequence goes on from JAOVVB010232395.1 coordinate 8,529, forward strand.
CTCAGAAACTTGCCAGTTTCAAAGATAACACTGTAAAACTTTTTTTAAATTTTCTTTTACAAAACTTTTTTTTCAACAAATCACACAATAATGCTTGACACAACTTTGAGTTGGCGTATAGGATTACTATCCATCAGTAGCAATATTCAGGTTCTTTTGTAGAAAAAAAAAAGTTTCTAAACGATATTTGAAAGTTGTGAATCGAGATAAGAATCTTGATTCTTACATGAATCATTTATTTCCAGCCCTACTTGTTCCAGACAGGATCGATTATGTAAAGAGTTCTACCACCATCCTTATTTTACAACAACTCTTACAGAGAAATGGTGCCCTCTGCTGGATAGCTTGCTGAACAACAGTCTATAATTGTACTCCTGTGGCTTTAGATGACTGGAATATTAAATATCTCACATTATCTGTGCATGATGAAGATTGTTGGGCCCGTGTGCCCCTGTATACCATTGTTTGTTGTCATAACAAATAACAAAATGTCCTTACTCTTTTCTCCATGTCAGCCTTGCCCTGCTCAGCCTGCAGTGCTTTCCTCATTCCAAAAGCCACGCTGCTTTCGTACAGTGTCTGGTAGGCAGCAATCGTCCTTTGTATCTCTTCTCTAACCCGAAACAGCAGCAGACCCCTCACGCCACAGTTGATGGTCACGTGTCTGATCAGCTCATCTTAAAGAAATAGAAAATTAGGAGGATCGGACAGTTGAGTTTATGTTGTGGGTGAAAATGTGCCTTCATTTGAATATAGGAACTATATTCTATAATCGATTGTATCGTGGATCAAAAACACTCACAATAAGTTGATCGTGGTGAATTATCATTATCGGGATAATTGTGAATATCCTCATGAATTGACTGCAGTTTACTATAGTATCCTATCTGGGATGCAATAAAAAAAGAAATTTGTTTCTTCTTAAAGTCTTTAAAAGTCACAATTTCATGAGGAAAAAGTCATGATGTTTAGAGAAAAAAGTCATAATGTCGAGAAAAAGTTAGGATTTTATGAGAAAAAAGTTTGAATGTTTCGAGCAAAAAGTCACAACAAAGCAAAGTGATTCTGGTGTGTTTTAGTGCCATTTTAAGAGTTTTAAGCGTATTTCATTGATTATTGGGATAATATTGTGAATCTCAATTATTTTAGCCACGATAATTGTGACATGACATTTTCATATCGTCCCATGCCTAATAGGAACATGGTTCCATCAGAAGAAAGCCTGATCTCAAAACTAGCTATAATCCATGTCCTTTAGCTCTGTATGTATCGTCTGTGTGTATCCATCAGAGTAACCACTGCATCTGAGCCGCCTCCTTACCAAAGCACTGGGAGTAGAGCTCCCTGCGGGCAGGGCAGATCCCTGTTTCTCTGGCCTGCCTTTGCTTCAGCTTTGTGTCCAGCAGTTCCTCCAGGCGAATAACATCTGCTCTTGTACAAGGTGCAGTGGACACGCGCTGCTCCCACAGCTGGTTTCCATCAATCCATTCCCTGCAATGGCAGAAGTTGAGATAAATGAGAGAGAGTGGTTTGAACTTGTTGAACAATATGTTGCTGATGGGAAGAGGTGTACCTGGGTGGAAGGATGGTGTCCAGGATCTCCTCATTTTCCTTCCTGGCGGGATCACCGGTGGCTGATTTTGGTTTCGGAGGTGGTGGAAAAGGGGGAGAGATAACAGGCTGAGGGCTCACTCTCAAAGGGCGTCCCTGGAGTGAAAAGTATTTCATGTCGCACATTGTAAATTGCATTTACTTAACGTTACCTATCCTAGTTTTTTTTAATAGCTAATGCCTTTTAATATCCTTTGTAACTCACTCATACATTGACAGACCCTAAGCTGTGCCATGTGTAAGAAAGAACAGCAATAACAGCAGTAGTCTTACACACAGTGTTGGGGATTAATTAGTTACATGTAACTAAATTACTGTAATTAAATTACAAAATAAATGTAATTGTAATCAGTTACAGTTACTAAGAAAAAAAAAGTAATTAAATTACAGTTCCTAATCAAAATGTTGGTGAGTACAAAGGGATTACATTTGAATATATTATTTTTGAGAAAAAGCTTATATGTAGAATATAACATTAAGTCTGTTGCTTTGCATCTTTTCTCCGTGCAGGAATGTCTTCTTTTGGCATATTTCTGGACAACTTTAAATACAGCACTCTGCACTGCCATGCTTTAAATGTTTTATGACTTTTGAGTGTTAATGTCCAATTTAAAACATTTGTTAGAAAAGTAATCAAAAGGTAATCAAATGTAATACATTGCATTACTTTGATGAAGTAATTCAAATAGTTTGATTACTTATTACATTTTTAACAACGTAACTAGTGATCTGTAACCTATTACATTTCAAAAGTAACCTTCCCAGCACTGCTTACAGATGTTGTCATGTTGGTGTTGACCACATTTCTATAATGTTGCCACACAAAGATAGCAGCTGCTGCAATTTCAATGTTTGCACCATATGCAGGAAATGAGTGAACATACTGTTTCCCCCCCTTTTTAATAGCTGACATTGTCTTTGTGTATGCCTTTTTTAAATTTAGCCTACATTTTAACACACATAACCTGATAGGCATAGATAAGATAAGATAAGATTGACTGAGCTTATTGCTGTAACACCACATATAAGCAAGTTTGATGGCTGAAATATATTTTATTTTATTTTATAAACATCAGTGACTCGGCTTTAACATGCTTTTTCAGGTGTTATTCAGACAAATGAGCCTTGTAGCGGGAAAGGCACTTGTCGAGGGTTTCAATAACACACAAGTTTAGGATGCCTGGCTAAAATAGGGTCCAAAAATATTTTTGGAGGCTTAAAATCTAAATCTAGGCTACATATATATTACTGTATTTCTCCTCCCAGCCTGACACCACGTCAACCCTCCAGCCAATGTTAACCTTACTTTAGTCATGTAACTTAACATAAACTAAACTCGGGTGGCGTTACTTGGTAAACTCACCTTTGGTGATTTTCTGTCTGTGGTTTTGCTGATCAAAAGTGGATGGTCGTATTTCAGGAGAGACTCGGCTGGTGCGATCATTGTGTTTCACAATGAAAATAATAATAATAAAGCTACTACACTAAAACCAGAAGCTTCTTGGTGTGCACTTTAGTTACAGAAACTGTTTGTGTTGTCACGGCAACAGCGTCCCGGCGTTGCATTTTTGTTTGCCCGGGTGGAATCAACAGTTTGGTCCATAAATGTTGCACTGTTCATTTTGGTGACCCGTGTTAAAATAGATATTATAATAATCAGCCACAACAAAAGAAGACCGATGAAGCGTTGCTGGGTTTTCACTTTTGATTTTAATTTCACCTCCCGTTTACAGCTGCCTTGGGTATTTTAAGGGACACATTTGTTATATATATATTTAAAAAACACACGCACGTAAAAAAAAAAAAAAAAGAAAGAAAAGAAGCACATTCCCCCGTCAATTTAAACAACGCCGTCTTTATACAAGATATCGTAAATGAGAGACGAGTCATACGGAACCAAAGTGAAACGTTGGTAGCGACCCTGCCGACATAAATCCTCGGCGTACCACAGGAAACGGAAGTGTGTAATTTGATAACAGTCGAAGTTTGTAATCGCTACGTTTTTGAGTTTGCTTTTGTTTTTTACGTGCTTTTGGGCCGACGGCGATGTATGTTTAGTTACATAACGGTGGGATTAGTAAATATTCATTAGAATGACCAAAGAAAAGCGACACAGGAGAAGGGAATCGCCGGAGCGGGAGCCCAAAGTTAAGATAAAGCAGGAGCAAGTGAGCCCTGTTAGGCCACAGAGATCACGCCGCTCCAGGTCGAGATCCAGCGGCAACTCAAGTCCACAGAGGAGAAGAACAAGCAGGTATTTTTTTTAATCCATAGTTATCATATCACTTCGTGTTTTTAGTTGTTTTGTTTTTTTAACTTGACAGACACAACATTCGCGTGGGCTAGTGAGTCCCTATTAGCTAAAATGGTTGTTTAGTCCGCTAGCCATTAAAAAACGTAACTACAGCCCGTATTAGCTGCATCTAAACCGCAATAATTTGGTAGTTTATAAATATAATTTAAAGTTTGTTTTTTTGTTCTTCACGTAGGTCACCCGCCAGGACGAGAGACCGTTCACCTGGTAGAAGAGAAACATCTCCCGCCAGACGAGGCAGCAGATCACCCAGAAACAGAAGAAGTCGCACTCCTCCACATCGTGGTGCAGATGTCAAAATAAAACGGGTGATTATGTTCTAAATTACTTTTAAAAATATGCCATAAAGATCGAAAGGTGGGACAATTCACTGTTTCAGTGGCATATGTTATACCAGTTTTTCCTTGCATATGTCACCTAAAAAGTGGAGGCCATCAGTGTTCATCAGACACCTCTTCCCACCAGCACACTGATCCAGGCATATGCCACTGCTTACTATTTGTTCCTTACACTGCTGCTGGCATATGGTATCTGTATAGTATGTCACCTGACAGATACCACTTCTCACTGGCTTGTACCATAACATGCCACAATTTGCACCTTTGTATGAATAAATAAATACACATTTTATTGTGTCTTTATTTAACCAGGTGAGTCCCATTGAGATTACAAGATCACTTTTTCAAGGGAGCCCTGGCCAAAACAGCAGCAGCATCGAGTTCCAAATAACATAGAGCAACCATTAAAAAACATACATTATAAAACATACAATAGCAACTCGCAAGACATAAGCCTAAGAGGAGACGGACATATTTGGCTAAGAAAGGAAGTAGTTACAAACTCCAACGGAATCTGCCTCCAAACCTTCACTACATTTTTAAAATCGCTCACAAAACATAAAGGCCTGTTTGCCAAATTCAATGCAAACCTTTGGGACGGTCAGTGGAAATTCACTGTAATCCTACTGTAGGTGCAAGTCTCACCAGACAGACCACCAGTAGTATTGTCACATGGGAACCAAAGAAGATACACTGCCCTACAAAGATTATCAGCAGCAATACTTCTTTACATTTTTCAAAAAGTCAAATATGATGGTTTAAATATCATTTGAACAAAAGGTGCCATTAAAAGTAGCTTTGGCTTTGCAGGGCAGACTATTTTACAAAACACAGCTTAAACTAGCACAATAATAATGGAGCTAAGATAAGGTCTTGGCTTTACGCTGTGCGAGTAAACACGCAGCACTTTCTTCTCTCAGGCACATCGTGGGTGGAGGTGGAATCACCAGGGACGGAGGTTGAAGCACTTCATGTGGCTGTTGGAGTTAGCGTGGTCTGGGTGGTCACTAAAGACTATAAGGTGAGTCAATCAATAACAAAACTCTTCACGTGTGTAAAACTCTGAATAGCTGTTGTTCGCTGTGGTAGCAACATATCTGTGTGTTTTATGCGTTTCAAGGTGTGGTTCAGACGTGGCGTGAACTCCCACAACCCCTGCGGCTCCGGCTGGATCAGCATCGGAGGGGAGATGATGGTGGTGGACGTAGGACTCAATGACCAGGTTCAAAGATTTCTGTTGATAATCTCTTGTTTGATGAGAGAGGTTAGGCTTTATCACAATGTATTGATTTTCCGCTAATTTAAAAGACAATAGGGAGCCGAAGGGACGACGTCTTTTTGGAGGAAAACCCGGAAGTTAGCGTTGCCGTGGGTTCCCTCGTCAAAAAGCCTCTGGGATTTTTGTATTGGGTTTTTGATCATTGCAGAAAATATGCTCTGTGGCGAACACAGGTTTATGATACTTGCATGTTTTGTCTAACAAGATAATCTCTCCATATAAACACCACTTTTATGATTTTAGAAGCGTAGTTGCAATCGCCAGAAGTAAAAAGCTAACGTTGGGCTATAAACGAACTACCCAGCGGTCGCATGTCGCCTGTGACGTTTAATGTCCTCGACAACCTCTAGTCTCATTTAGCCACTTGTTAGCAACCGCCTTTTTAAACACACGAGGTATTCTCCGTTGTATTTTATGTCGTCGAACAAAACGTTAAAATCTCTGAAGCTCGTGTTAACCACAGACCTTATTTCAGACCTCTAACCAAAAACACATTCAAAAAACCCATCGACTTCAAGACGAGGGAACCGGAAGTGCTAAAATGCTCATTTCTGGGATTTTAAACTACAAACTTCAGCTCCCTATAACAAAGTCAACTAGGGGTGCAAGAAAATATCAATACGTACATCGCAATGTTATGTTTTGTGATACTGTATCGATTCTCAAAAACGCTTTTAATTAATAGTTATATGCAAAGATTTGTGGCAGACGGTGGTTCATTTTGTGTTGTTTAAACCTCTGACCGCTGGATACTTGTGTTGTAATCTGTCTTCAGCCATTGGGCTTTTAAAAAACAACAGTACAATCAGAGTTTTGTTTAGAGACTTTTTTACTCAGATTTTATGCATATGGTGGTCTTTTCTTTATACTATGAAATTAGATTTTTTTTTTTAAATCGCAAAATATTGCCTTGCTTACAGTATCGTAATATACTGAATCGTAACACCTGTATCATGATACGTATAGTATCGGCAGATTCTCGCCAATACACAGCCCTAAAGTCAACTACATAATGTAATTGTGTTCCTATAACAATGTAGCTAATAACTAAAACTACTGAAGGGCTTTTTAAGAAGAAACTGTTTATGACACCATAACATTTAGACACCAAAAACATCATACTAGATGTTTTTGTTAATTACATATTATTATTATTAAGAATACAATTTAGTGTTAGCATTCCAGCCCTTTTTGTTTCCGTGAAACTTTACTGTAGCATGTTTCCTCTGCAGTCTAGCTGCTTCCCCTCTGACCGATTCACTTTACCCTCAACTCTGGATCTGGTTTCAGGACGAGCCAGATCAGGGCTGGGGTCGGCACAGAAAGGCTTTTGCTCTTCTATCTCACTGCTGAGGACTTTGCTAGCACTGCAAAGACACTTCTCACACCTCCTCCTCTTCTGTCTCTCACCCCTTGTTCCCCCTCCCCCAGCCCTTCTACCTCTGGCCTCTAGTCCTGCCCCGCCGTTACCCTGTAACACGAGTAAAAGCCAGCCAGCCGTTCCAGCCAATGTCCCAGCAGTAGCACCTCAGGCCCAGCCTTATATATCCCCAGACTATATTCCTACTGGCCTGACATATGGGAGACTCCCTAATTAGAAGCTGGCCAAGCCGTCGTCATCATATCCCATATTTCATATTTCAGGGCTGCGATTATAGATATGGCTTGTGTGAGGTGGCAGGCGCCAGTGTTACAGTATATGACCTTATAAAGTAACAGTTGCCTGTGTCCTACTAGTGCCACTTTGAAGAGTGAATAAAAAAGTGTCATTCTATTTGATTTGACAGGATTCTGCCACATTTACCAAATTAGTTTTTTTATGTTGTTACTGAATTTATGTATATTTATTTATATTATGCTAATATTCAGGTCCATACTTGTATTTAGGGTTTCTATTACAACATGCTTAATGTTCAAAAAACACATTCATTTTCTTAAACTGTCTATTTCCATATACCTGTATTCAGCCTCTGTCTGCGCTCTCGGCATCTCTGCACCATCACTGCAGCCAGGGAATGACTGTAATGACACTGTAGCAGCACTTTCTACCTACTGTACATACCTATGTATATATATAGCATAGTTGTGACATCACAACCATGCGGAAGTCCTGACGGCTCATTCAAAGGCAGTTTCTGAATGCGGGCTGTGTGCATTTGTTTGTGGATTGAACGTTTTGATGCTTTCACAGTATTTATCTAAACCTGCCTTATAATAAAAAATGAACCACTTTTACAATATGGGACCTTTAATGGCTCAATAAATAACATGTCACAACAGGTGTGTGTGCGTGTGCCTGTGATTGCTGCATTTGACCTTTGTTGTTCTACATTGTTTTCTTCTCTGTTTTTCTGTTAGGTGTGGGCGGTAGGTGAGGACCGCGGCCTGTATTTCAGAATGGGTGTGACGCTTTCTGAACCAAGCGGGAATGGCTGGATTCCTGTTTCTGCTCAGTGGGGCAATAGTAAAGAGGTTATACCACCCAGGTCTGTAATCAAGTTGAATGTTCTTGAATCCTGTAAGAAAACTGACCTGATTAAATCCCTGACTTGTCCCTGCTCTGTCCATATGTGTTTGTTGTTTAATAGGAAGGAGTGTGAGTTTGGTGGTCAGCTGACTGAGGCCTCACAAGGCTCAGTTCTGAGCTGCACTGACTCGGACTCAGAGTTAGGTCCCGCTGATCCGCAAAACAGCACTGAAGACGCCCCGGTCCTGGAGGCAGCAGCCCCCTCTGTAGTCCCTTTAGGTGGAGCCGACACACCTACGCCCCCCCTGAAAACAGAGGACGCCCCCTCAGCCTCCCACCAGGATACCCCCAAACCATTCATTCCTGCAAGCGACAGCTTCATCAACAGCCTGGTGTCAGACCGCGACAAAACTTCCACCCCTCAGCTGTCCATCGCAGAGGTGCCGCAGGAAGAAGTCGAGGAGCCGTCCCCAGCCCCGATACTCCCGACCCCCGAGACCGCAGGACACGACGTCCCCTGGATGAATGTGGATCTGGAGGGCTCAGAAGCAGCTCGATGTGCGCAGGCGGCGGGGCTTTCGTTGGGCGACAGCAGTGCTGCCGCCACCTACGCCCTGGGGACCCTGGAGACCTCCGAGGGTGTTGGAGACGAGGACGGGCCAGTGTGGACCTGGATCTCTGGTGGAGGCTGCGATGTGGACGCGAGTTCACAGATCAGCTGGCTTAGTCCCACAGGTATATAGACTACCAATATGCAGTGATTTTAAGATTCATGTATTTATTAACTTAACAATTAAATTAACAATTTTCTACAGAAGCCCCGCCACCTGCCCCATGGAAGCGAGAATTTTTTTTTTTTTGTCAGCATTTTTCTGTTGTTTTTTTTTCATCTGAAAACAGGTGGGGAAAAAAAAAATTGAAGGCAAATTTTTTTCAGTTTTTTTTTTTCATCTGTGAAAACAGTTGATTGTTTTTTCAGGCTCAGTGTTTGTTGTAATATTAATTTTGGCCACAAGAGGCTGAAGTGCACCACTACATGTTCTGTTCTAAATGGGACGAAATGCATTCATGTTTTCTTCTCTGTGACTTTTATTTAAAATACATTTCTAGCCAAAAGAAAGACATGTTACATAACTTGCTAACGCACAATACCTTTTGTACCTTGTGTTTAGAGTGCATGGAGAAATTAAAACTCATCTGGAAGAAAACATGAATGCTTTCAGTCCTATTTAAAACACAACATGGGGGAGTGGTGTGAAATTATGAATCCCACCTGTTTCCCTGCGTAGCAGCCCGATTGGTTAAAGGACCTTGATTCTGGCCAATCCCAGCACTAGCAGGGTGGGTCTTACCAAGAAAGCAAGTCCATAATAACCTGTGGCTGAAATTAGTAACACCACTTAGAAAAATGAGCCCAAAAAAAATTACCTGTTTACGCTTGCGTCTCAGGGTTTCTGTAATTTCCCCCCAAAACATGTAAAAAAAAAAGATCTGCAGGTGAGATGATGGCTTATGACATATCATGCAGTGAGAGTACACAAAATAATTTAAATGCCTCATGGGAACTTTAACTTAATCGCAATGTCACAAAAGTGGTCACATGTAGTTGAATGTCTGTTTATATCTGTTTGAATGTTGTACACTGTGTGTCTGCGTGCTGTGTTTGGCCTTTTACGTGTTTAGAGATATACTGTACGTGTCATCTCTTGTCTGTCTGTCTAAACGTCTGACTTGTACGTCTGTCTGTCAGGTCCTCTCACCAGCTCCCTGTCACTGACTCCAGTCCAGTCAGCAGCCTGGAGCGAACAGCAGCAGCAGCAGGAACACAGAGAGGAGATCAGCAAGAAACCGCTGGAGAGAAGCCACGTAAGATCTGCTTGCGTTTGACACTTGGGGGCGGCAGCAGCTCAGTCCGTGGGGACTCGGCTTGGGAACTGGAGGGTCGGTTCAGCGTGGGCTGGTTGCTGGAGAGGCGCCAGTTCACCTCCTGGGTACTGCCGAGGTGCCCTTGAGCAAGGCACTGAACCCCCAACTGTTCGGAGCTCGCTCTGACATCTGTGACATGTATACGCAGGGTCCTGTTTGTGCATGTGTGTGTATTTTGGGCCTGTGTCTGTGTAATGTGTAAAAATAAGTGAACAAAAATGAGTGAAAAAAATGTGCTTTCCCTCTGGATTAATATAGGATCTCTACTTCTTCTTTTCTTTAACGTCTTCTTTCTGTCTGGGATTGATCATATCTCCTCTCTTGTTCTTATTTTTCTGTCTATATGTGGTCACATCCTCCCGTTTCTCTCGCCAGTCGGTGTGGGTGCGTAAAGGAGCGTTGCGCTGGTGGAGAGACTGGAAGCCTCATCGCTGGGTGGATGTGGGTGTTGCTCTCGAGCAGTCCACCAAATCTGACGGCAGGAAGGACAGCATCTTCTTTGTCTACTACACACAGTATGATGAGAAAAAGGTCGGTTTAGCTGTTTTGTTATGCTCAGTTAAATTCAAAACTGTCTTATGGAAGCAATGTGTTTTTTTTTTGTAACATTTTTTTTTTCGCAGGTGAAAAAAAATCAGGCTCCTTTTTTCACAGATTAATTTTTTCATGAAGTGAATGAAGTGTTTGTTGTTGTAATACTCATTTTGGCCACAAGAGGCTGACCACTACCTCCATGTTCTGCTGTAAACAGGACTGAAAGCATTCATGTTTTCTTCCAGTTTTAATTTCTCCATGCACTCAAAACACAAGGTGCATATATTAGTTATGTATGGAAGTTATGTAACATTACTGTGATGTCTTTCTTTTGGCTAGAAATGTATTTTAATTAAAACTCACTTGGAAGAAAACATGAATTCTTTCAGGCCATGGGTTAGTGGTGTAGCATTATAACAACAAACACTCAGAAAAATGAGCCTGACATTTTCTTTTCACCTGTTTTCACAGATGAAAAAATAAAATTAGAAAGAAAGTGCCTGGAAAAAAAATATTTCACTTGTTTTCAAAAAAAAAACAAATAGTCTTAAATAGTCTACTGACAGCTGTCATACTCATTTTCTTCGCAGTACCTTCATGTGTTTATAAATGAAGTGACGGCGCTGGTTCCGGTGCTCAGGGACTGCCACTATGCCTTTGCTGTGTACACCGCCCAGAGGACCAAACAGAGGTGGCCCCTGGTACTGGCAGCACAAACTGAAAAGGACATGAAGGACTGGGTAACGGTTACACAGAGCATGCAGCAAACACTCAAGTGAAAATGTAGCTTAGAACGTTGCATGTTAGGTAGAATTCTTCATCTTTTACTTTACTAGTATTTACACTTACTAGCTGAAACCCATTGCTGATCTCATTCCCTGTTGTTTCTGGTTCTGTCCTCTGTGTTTAGCTGTGCCTGTTGTCTGACTGTTGCTGTGAGTGTCGAGGGATCACAGGTCCCCCGTCCAGACAGGCCCTGTGGTCCACAACCTCAAAGGGAGACATTATGGTCCATGAGCCGTCCTTCTCCCTGGAGGCCCCTGCACACACGCTGGCCTGTGACCTCATGTGAGACTGATAACCACCTGCTTCTTTTGTTGTCATTCTCACTTTCTTGGAGTTTCCCCTCCGCTTTTTTTGTGCCTACATTGTCTTAATTCTGCTGCATGTCAGTTAACATGTCACTAACATGCTAACATACTGCTCTGCATGGTGAAAGTGAAATGATATGTGCTGCTAAATCTCTTTCAAACGGTGTGTGGAAACACTTTGTCTCTGTGTGCTAACAATAATGTGGCTAACGCTGGGTGCTTCTGCTGTATGGTGCTGCAGGTTCTGGCGGCAGGTCCCGGGTCACCTGCGCTGTGTAGAGTCTAACAGTCTGGGGCTGGTGTGGGGCATCGGGTGGGACAGCACCGCCTGGGTCTACAGTGGGCGCTATGGGCAACAGCCCACCCCGGGTAAACTTACCCATACGTTTCCCACATATTGAAATCTACACACTGACGCTCATCTCCTTTATATTCATATATACAAACCATTGATGGGTCCTTTTTAAATTAAGGTTTTTTTTTTCCATCAGTGGCCCAGTTTTTTTTTCACATTTTGTCATGTATTTATTACTACTGTTGAAATGATTAATCAATTAGTAGATCAACATGCAATTGATCTGTGACAATATTAATTATTGCTTAATTATTTATCAACGAAACATGGGACATGTTTGCTGGTAAAACTTCTCAAGCTCAGATTCTCTTGAAGGACGAGCTATTTTATTTTATATTTTAAAAAAACAACATACTATAGCATGTTGTCAAATTTCATTAAAAAGTCATAGTATAGCATGTCGTCAAAAATGTCGTTAAGTCATAGTATAGTAATTCAAATGTCATAAAAAAAAGTTGCAGTGTAGTATGTCAAAAATGTCAAAAAAAATCATAGTATAATATGCTGTCACAAAACTCAAAAAAAGTCATAGTATAATATGTCAAAAATAGAAAAGTCATAATATAGTATGCCACAAAATAGTCATAAATAGGTCATAGGATAGCATGTCGTCAGACATGTCATAAGTGTTTGTTTTTTTAATTATTAACTTGCTAACCCATAAGAGAGAGAATCAGTCATCTTGCTAACAGCTTGGAGTTCCATGTGCAGTTGCTTAAGCATCTGTTGCAGTTGTAGAGACATGCATGCACACATGTAACTATTTATTTGCTACCAGTACATTTTAGTCCATGTTTGTTGTTTGCTGCAGGAGATGCAGTTCAGACGCAGCAGCAGACGGATGTCAGGAGCGTTCATGTGTATGAGAATCAAAGATGGAACCCTATGACAGGATACACAGACAAGTAGGGACATTTAATCTTTTTACAGAGTTTAATAAAGTGTATCTTGATGTCTTTGACTCCTAAAACATCAACTTGTTGTTGTTTTGGCTCCAGAGGACTTCCGACAGACCGCCCCATGTGGAGCGATGAGAGTGGACTGAAGGAGTGCACCAAAGGAAGCACGCACCCGCCCGCCCCTCAGTGGTCCTGGGTAGGTGGGATCGATTCAGAATTCCTCCTGCACGCACATTTAATTTCTCGTTTCATTACCAGCTAATTGTCCACCACTCAAACTGTGTTTCAGGTGTCAGAGTGGGCTGTGGACTACAACGTTCCTGGAGGGACAGACAAAGAAGGCTGGCAGTACGCTGCAGACTTCCCTGCGTACGTTACTATTATTTTCAGGACGTTAAAAAGAAAATCAACATTGTAAGACAGAGAGTTGTGCCATTTGTCTGACTTATCTACCTCCTACAGGACGTTTCATGGCCACAAAACCATGAAAGACTTTGTTAGGCGCAGAAGATGGACTAGGTAATCAAACATACCCTCGCTCACATTTCTGTGGTTTGTAACTCAGAGTTTCTTTAGCATTAAAACAATGACATATTCTGCATACAGGAAGTGTAAGATCACATTGAGAGGCCCGTGGCAGCAGGTCCCACCCATCCGTCTGAGTGACATCTCTCTGATGCCGTGCCTGGCCCAGAGCAGGATGGAGCAGGTCCCCGTCTGGGCCCTCAGTGACAAGGGAGATGTCCTGTGTCGTCTGGGAGTCAGCCCCCAAAACCCTGCGGTGAGAAACGTGCTAAAAAACTGAATCTGACATTAAATATTTACAGTTACTTTTAGATCTTAACCAAGAGAGATTTACAGTGAGTGCAGCAGAAAAGATCTCCAATTAGAAGCTACAAAAGTACCGAGAGCTGAATACACAAGACTTTTAAAAACACCTTTTTCTCTGCTCACACGAGTAGAGTCATTCGCACTTGCAACACAGCTGAGGAGGGGAGAAGCGGAGAAGGAGGGGGTCATCACGGGTTGGCTGTGGCCAGCCAGACGTCACCGCAGCCCGCTAGCAGACGGATCAGGCTTGTTTTGGTCCTACTCTGGAGAAGTGCACTAAAATGTGTAATGGAAAAGCAAATCAGCGCGGCTTGGTTTGGCTCGGCATGGCCAAATGTGCCAATGGAAAAACCCTGCATGATAACTATAAATTAATTATAATTCCTTCAAAGTGAATGTTTGCATTCATCTGTTCTCTGAAAATGTTGAAAATAACTCCGGTGTGTTTGATCTCACAGGGCAGCTCCTGGCTGCACGTGGGCACAGACCAGCCCTTTAAGTCCATCTCCATCGGTGGAGCCAACCAGGTGTGGGCCATCGCCAAGGACGGAGCCGTGTTCTACAGGGGGTCCGTTTCCCCACAAAACCCTGCAGGTCTGTTGAGGATGTGAAACTCGGATAATGATTTAACGTATCGCATCTGCAAGACAAAAAGTCTAAATGCTCACTTGGAAATCTGTAATGCATCAACATAAAATTGTTATCCTGTGTGCAGCATTAAAAGTCCGTGAAGGTTTTATTGTTTGACGCAAGCAGCAAACTTGCAGCGCTCTCGTCTCTCTGCAGGAGAATGCTGGTACCACATCCCGTCTCCCCCGAGGCAGACTCTCAGACAGCTGTCTGTCGGGAGGACCTCTGTCTTTGCTGTGGATGAAAACAGTGAGTAGCAGTAAACACCACATTTTGACTTTATTAGAACCAAAGACTATTAATTCTGTAATATGGTAAAGTTTTCATATAGGGATTTGGGTCTATGTCTGTCTTTACTAATAAAATCATACCGGTCATGTCCTTGTTAAACTTTGACACAAAGTAGTCTGTGATAAATAGTACATTATTTTTCATCTGAGTATTTGTTATAGTCAAAATAATCCATAAATTATGCCTTTTTTTAAACTCAAAAACGAGTCGTATGAGCTTAAGTTAATGAGACCTACAGAACATACATAGTAAGTAGAAGTTCAGAACTTGTGATATTCACACAACATTAGGTGATAATATATGTATTATTATGGATTTATGATCAGCTATAATGGGGTGGTCATTTTTGACCGGGAACTCAAAACTAATTATACAATAAAAATGAATTTAATGAACACAACAGGAAGGTTAAAATCTTGTAAACCCTTTTTTTTTTTTTTTTTTTTTTAAATCTTCATATAGGTAACTTGTGGTACAGACAGGGCCTCACCCCCAGCTACCCTCAGGGCTCTGCCTGGGAGCTCATCTCTAACAACGTCACCAAGGTTTCTGTGGGACCGCTGGACCAGGTGAGTACGACCATCGCTTTCATTGAGGAAATTAAATTGAGATCAGTACACTGGATTTACCACAGCGAGGATGGGGACACTTGATGTTACTCACCAAACACGAGTGTTATCAGCAAGTGGCAGGAATTATATCCAACTGTTTATTATATCTGATAATAAATCAGGAATGGCTCGTGTTTGGCTCAGTGCTGTTGTTCTCTCCAGGTGTGGATCATAGCAGAAGAAGTTCCAGGCTTCCCTGCTGAGACTCCTGGAGCTGTCTGCCACAGAATGGGGGTGGGACCCATGCAACCCAAGGGCCAGTCCTGGGACTATGGTATAGGGGTGAGTACTATGTTGAATGTTTGCCAAAAATCAAAACTTATTTTAAATGCCTCATATTCTAGTATGTTGACTGAAAAGCTGCCCAAAAGGGATGGCAAAGTGTTCTGTCAGGGAAAAAAAAATCAAACACAGCAGAGTATATTATGTCGTCAAAAATCCCACAAAAACGCCATAGTATAGCATGTCGATTTTGGCCAAAAAT
>JAOVVB010232396.1:0-10381 GCA_028570985.1 Heterobranchus longifilis
TGTGGGCATATAGTGTTTACTAAGCTCCATTGTCATGTCAGAAGATACGACACACACACACACACACACACACACACACACACACACACACACACACACACACACTGCTATTACCACACTTAACTAGGGCTGCTCGATTGTTGCAAAAATCATAATCCCGATTGTTTTGGTCAATATTGAGATCACGATTATTTAACACGATTACTCGATTACTTAAATAAAATAAATAAATAAAATATATAATATATAAATAAACAAACAAATAAATACATACATATATAGATATATTAAATTAATAATAAACAAAAACATAATAATAATAATAATAATAATAATAATGATAATAAATAAATAAAAATAAATGTGATCAAAATAAATTTCCACAGCCTACTGAAAACCTCAACCTATATTCAACATATTTCAGTCAGTAACACCGCTGTAAAGAAAAAGGGTGCGCTGGATTTATGACACAAGACAAAACAAGAGCATCATTGTGAAACAGAATGCGGCACAACAATCGCTTTATCTCAATTATCTTGTTTTGAAGCCAAAATCATAATTGAAAATAAAATTTGATTAGTAGCCCAGCCCTACATTAACTATCATTATTAATAAGCAACCTTGTTTCTAACAGTGATACTTCCGAATATTCAAGAATTATACGTTCATAGTGACCAAAACACTGAGCATCGCCACAAGCTTCCTCTGCTTTTCACAGAGAATCATTTGAAGTGAGATGTTTTACTCCCCAGTTGTTTCCACCGTGCATAATATAGGTGACTGTGACCTTGACAGTTCACTTTAACGACTTCGAAGATTATTTAAAGTCATTTTACTTTTGTTTTGAGGTTAGCGATGGTATTTTCTGTTGGAATACTGCGACGAGAGGAGGAGGTGTAAATGAGGACAGAGAGAGATGTAGTTACAGGGGAATGAAAACACAGCGTGCGCTCACCTCCAAGATTAAAGTACAGATCATGCAGGAGAAAGTGAGGAGGAATCCAACAGTGACAGACAGAATGATGCCGTTACACATGGAACATGACATTTTAAAAAGTTCCTTTAAAGTCGTTGATAGTTTTGGGCCTTTTGTGTGTCGTCTTCATACTGTAGCATCAAGTAGCATTAAACCAGGACATGTCGGCAGTCACACTTTGGTTTGAAGCTGCTATTTGGTGGTACTTGTTTCTGATATCTTATTAAATTTTACTGCCACAAAACTCCACAAACTAATAATAGTCAGTATTTCTCTGATCAGTGACTGACCCATCTCTAAAGGAGAGAGAGAGAGAGAGAGAGAGAGAGAGTTAATAATGTATTTTATGTGTAAAATTAATTAATTGGTTTTTTTTATAATCATGTATATTGTATATTGCTTTGGCAACACATGTGAAATGGCATGCCAATAAAGCTTATTGAATTAATTGAAAATTGAGAGAGAGAGAGAGAGAGAGAGAGAGAGAGATTTACTATATTGCCTATACATTCTGTTTACATTCAGTTTAGTCATACTATTTTATAATTTATATTATTTATTTATTTATTATTTATTTATATATTTTGTCACATTGTTTTTATATTTTATATTTTAGCCCTATAATTTAATTTGTTTTTGTCTCCACTTCAGATTCTGCTCTTGCTTTTGTCTTTTTAGTTATTTAACGAGTATTGTTGGAAGGTGCCTGAGGCTTAAAATTTTCATTCCCAACTTGTGTAATTGTTGTGCACATGACAAAATAAAGAACCCTGAACTTGAATTTGGGTCTGACTCTTGGTACAGCCCTGAGGCACCACTTTCTTGTGGATGCCAAAAGTCTTGAATAATTGGGGAACCTGATAAATAAATGACTATAAAAACTGCTGATCAGAAGTGGGATTTGAACCTGCACCGTCATTCACAGATAACTTTAGCCCCTTTTGTAATTCTTTCAACTTTTTATTTTTATTTTTTTATAATTATCTTTATTTAATTTCATGCCTTCCAGTGCTTTTGCTTACAATCTCTTCCAACAAACACGCCTTGGTGTATAAAATAGTATACAGGCTAAAACATTAATGCATTCGCATACAAAAAAATAAGACACAAGAAACCATCATATGCATATCACACCATATCACATTCATTCATCTTACACCTAACACATATAGCTCACATCCCGACCCCCCTCAAACACAACACACCTACACACACACATCACATTAGCTCTTTGTCCTGCATTCTTCACCATTTTTTTTAAGTTTTATAGGGCCTCATGAATGTACTTCCAAACTTCATTGAATTGCTTCATTTTATTGTTATCTTCAGACAAAAAAAAACATATTTTCTATCTTATTGGTGTCATTACAGAGTGCTCAGAGACCATGCAAAGGAAAGTAAGCGAGGGAATGTGAAATGGAAAACAAACTTCTTGCTGGATTCCTGGGGAAAAAGATAAATCAGAATAAAGCACCCATTGAGGTTCTAAAAAAAAGCCCTTTTTTGTTATGAGTGTAGACACAAATGCACACAGCAGGGCAGGCCTGATATGGCTACTTTAAGACTTTTCTGCATGGAGCCTTTTAATTAAAAACCCTTTTAATTAAATTGTCCTTGGCAGTCATGCTGCCATATCATTGTGTGGCACTGCTGTTTGTCTCCCCTGCCTGTCACATTTAAATATTACAGATGAGCAATGGCACAAAGAACATGCCTATTTTTTGGACTTTATGTACAAATCCTTTTTATAATTCACACTGTCTTTGTATGATACTTATTAAGTGCTTATTTTTATGTTTGTTTGTTTTTTTACATGTTGTACTTCACTAGTAAATCAAATCACCTGCTTTCAGATAGATATAGACTGAAAAATGCATTATTTATTTCTTCTCTTGGCGAATAAGCTGAACTTTATTCATCCAAAGAAGAGCAGAAAAGAACTTTGCTATAACTCCCCACTTGTATTTGTCTCAGAGTTTGCTTTGGCTTGGTAAATTGATATTCTGGTAATTGTGTCTGACATTGCTGCCCCTCTGCCCTAACATAACCCTCTCCCTCCTCTCCTTCTACTCAGAACCAGTATGGCTACCAGGATGCTAGTTTCAGCATGGAGGACATGCTGGCCACCCTCCCCAGAGTGGTGTCTGTTCCACCCGTGTCTGGAGGCTGCCTCCCACCACAGGACCTGTCCTCGGGGGGGCAGATTGGAGGATTTGGCCGTGGCGGCCAGGACGACCCTCGCTGCAACGGAACCCTGAGGAAGCAGGCCTCTCCAAGGTCAAGTGCCCTTGTGCCTGGCTCAGCTCTCGCTGCAGGACAAGGTAACGCAAAGTGTTTTCCCAAAGTTTAAGAAACTGAGGGGAATAGCAATCTCCTCACTGCGTGCGTGCGTGCGTGCGTGCGTGCGTGCGTGCGTGCGTGCGTGCGGAAGACAGTGTGAGACTGATGGATATTGCATATATTCTTGCAGCCTTAATCTGCAGCCAGTGTTACATTTTCACAGTGTTGTGCCATTGCTTTGAGTAAAGCAATAGTTTGATTAAGCATTTGATATTATTTTGACATCCCCCTAATTAATTAATTAATTAATCTTTACATAAGCAGAGTATTCACTTAACCACTGTTATTATGTTTTATCATTTCTTTAGTCCCTGTGCCACTATCATAACATTTTAACCAAACAGATTTATTCTTAAAATCATTTGGTTGCACCCAAATCCACTAGTAATTAATTGTGTCTTAATGCATTAAAATAGGGTCTCATAGCACTTTCCTGAAAATATGACAGTGAGATACAGGGCTTTCAGCTTAAGATAATACTGTGTGTTGCTGCAGTCCAAAGTTGTTGTTTTTCTCGGGGTCATTGAATTTAAATGTATTGATTTCAGGTAGGTTTTTGTGAATTATTTAGCATTAATAGGTGATTTAACACATACTCTATGGTAATGTGGATAGACCTTTAACCAAACATGACTATTAAGCCTCTATTTAAATGTTTCAATTATTGATTTCATTTGATTAGTTGTTATTAGTTATATAATAGTTTCAATACATGGTATTATTAATTTAAAAGTTGTTGCCCTTGCATGTTCCTACACCACAGCCCTTTTCCACACAGTAAGTAAAAAATAGTTGGTATTAGCATTTAAAAATCAATGAATCATAACATATTAACCATCATTTGTGCAATAACTCATCAATGAAAACTGTCAAGAGAGCAGACAGGCTCTCTGCCTTCTTTGACTGATCTTCTGTTTCCTCACTGGTACTTGTACTGCGACTATGGATCACTCACCAGTAGAGGATTTGGGAGATGAGCACAAAAGGCTAAGCTTGTATCTCTGGCAAAACTGAACCACATATTAAACCGCTCAGGCAACAGGAGGGATGCAGAAGCAGCAGCAGCGTCTATTTCTGTTGAGCTACAGTGCAAGATTTTTTGGGGGGCCTGTGTATGCCTCCTTTGCAGATTTAATTGAGTGGGAAACTGAGAAAACAACCATTGAATAAGCGTTATAAATAAATGTGTATCTACCTACGATGGATTAAAGGTGGAATCAGAAATTCTAATCCAATACAATTTTGTCAAATTCAGTGAATATCTCCTCACAGTCTGCTAGCTGTCCATTCTGTGTGTGCGCTGGCAAAAAAAAAAGTGTTCACACACAGCCTCTGCTCTGTAAATGGGAAACAAAGGGGCTTTGACTGAGGCACACAACACTATTCCAGCCAGTGTGTTCTTGCTCATGTACAGGGCAGAAGAAAGGCCTTGGATTTACACACTGGTGGGAGGGGGGTGTATTTGTTTGGGTGTTGACTTCAAATATCAACAATCCGGATGACCGATGACTCCAGCTTTAATTGGAAAATGGTGGTGAGGTATGAGTGTGCCATAATGCATAATATGGGGCGACTGTGGCTCAGTAGGTAGAGCGGCCGCACCTTGCATGGTAACCTCTGCCGTCCTGTCACTCGTAGTATAAAGTGCATTGAGTAGTTGCAAAGACTAGAGAATCGCTACAGAACTACAGTCCATTTACCATATAATGCAGTTTACGAAAACCCTTAAATCTCCATAAACAGAGTGCTTGACGTGGCCGTGGCCCTTATAGTTTAGTTACAGGACAGAATAATACAAAAACAGTACACAAGAATGGATTGAAAATCAGTAAAAAAAAAAAAGAGGTAACGCCTCCATTAAGCCACTGATGTGTTTTTAATTATAATATGTCTGTTTTTTAAGCATGGCTTGTATTGATTACTGTTCCCACTTTTTGTACTTCTATGTACTGTATTGAATTATGTCAAGTGTTTCTGGATGTTCCATCCCCCTTTATGTGGACTGCCACGCCTGCAATCAGAGAGCTTGTTATTAATGTGCCATAAGAGTATATATATGGGTGTGGTTTCCACGTTACAAACATTTTGACCTGACGAAGATCCTCTGGATCGAAACGTTGTCAATTAAACCTTTTGTGGCTTAATGGATTAAGTGTGCAGGTGTTACCTCTCTTTCACAGATAGATACCACAAATCTACATTCAGGATCCTCTCATTCACAGACATACGGTTTGTAAAGTACCATATTCTAAATTCATCCCGTGCTTCCTGTCTTTTTGCCTCCCCAGGTGGAGTGGAGGACAGTAGTGCACAGCGTTACAGTGCCGATCCCACCGGTCTTTTAGCAGAGCGAGGAGCAAAAGGAGACAAGGACCAGGATGGCTACATGACTGCCATGAGGGACAAGAACAACTCAGGTTACTTTGACAGTTTTGAGAACTATTGACTTTCTCTATAAAGTTAGCAGATGTTTGGCTGGAGGGTAGTAGAGCTGAATTAAATAGTGTGTGTTTATTTACAAATTTCACATTGAAATATGATAATCCAAAGGCCACTGAAATGCAGACTATTGTAAGCAGCTTTTTTGGTTTAATTTCCAGACTATCTCAACCCAGTAGAGGAAAACCCCTTTGTCACACGTCGTAGGAATGGCGACGCCCACGCAGTGATCGACGGAGCGGGTTGCCACGCCCTGCACATGGCTGGAGCTGCTGCCGCCCCCAAGAGCCAGTCCACCCACGGGGACGACGAGTATATCAACGAGCCACTGTACCTGAACACCTTCCTTAACCCCGGAGACAAGAACGGATTGGCCGGCGCGGTGTCCATCTCTGGGTCCTCTGCTGCCCAATCAGTATCGCAGACAGTCAACCCGTCGACGTCAAGCCACACGGTCTCCTCCTCTGGATACGTGATTGCCCCTGGCCACCTCCCCCACCCATCGTATCCATCGCACACCCTGCACCCGGGGCATTCAGGACACGCTCTGCACTCAGGCACTACCAGCAGCACCATCATGTTTGATAAGAAAGGCAAGAAGGCCACTTTTGACAATCCCGAATACTGGCAGCACAGTCTACCCCCGAAGTCCTCGCTGCACAACCCCGAGTACCTGCAGGACTGCAGCACGCGCTTCTTCTACCGGCAGAATGGACGCATTCGCCCTGCTGTGGCCGAAAACCAGGAGTACTTGTCCGAGGCTGCTATGAAAGCCGGCAATGTGTTGCCACCCCCTCCGTACAGACAGAGGAACACTGTAGTGTAGTGACCCACCTGTAGCACAATGGAGGGATGAACGGAGGGATAAAGGGTGGAGATAAATGGACGTCGGAACAGTCCTCTCGTTTCCATGCAGTACTTCTCAACCTGGAATCTCCCCGAACACATCTCTCTTTTATGTCTGATTGCAAGTCTTTTAGTCTCGCTCTAAGGTTCTGCCTTTTCTTGACAGGACTACAATAACAGTCAGCCTCACTTGACATTCAAAGCATCTTTTTTTAGCTCCATCCTTGGCCATGAACGCAAGTAGACACGAGGCCGGTTTCTATTCTGGAGCACACAGTCCTGCCATCCTAAGTATCAGAAAGGCACAAAACCAACACAAAGAAAGGAATGAGATGTTTAATCAGAGAGGGAGAAAAAAAGGAGAAATAAACTGAGGTTAGCCCAAAGAGAGGATTATCGCCATGACCGTACATGCTTTTCTTTACACACACACACACACACATCAATTACAGTTCACCGTGTCCTTTTAGCACATTTTCCACCTAGATAGATGTACACACTGCAGTATGCACACAATGCTATTGTGCTCATGTGCAATCTCTCAAATGACACATGCACATGGAGTTGTGTCGTGACTTACCAGCAAACCCGCAGTCATGGAGAGCCCAGATGTGGCTTGCATGCCTGCCTCACACGCTTCTTCGACTTTTACATGTTGCCGCAGCAGTAATGGAATTCAAACATTTATCATACACGGCACTCATATCATACCTAAAACATGTTAACATGCCTGCAGCCTTGACACACCAATAATATCCATACATTAATTCATAAGTAAACACATGCACACTGACAGATAAGCTTGAAATATATTCTGGAGGGGAAGCTCTCAATTGACCTTGTGCAGGAAGACAGAGTGTGCCGATAATGGCAGTCAGTGTTGCAGAGAAAAGGGTCACCGGGAAAAGTAAATGTCACCGCAGTTTTATGGAAAGCTGTGATATCACCCAGTACCTGGTGGAAAGCATTTGACAGATTATTGGCATGGCTAGGGTGGGATTTAAAAGGTTGGTCGCTCAGAAGACGACCCTTAACTTCCCACGTCCCTCTTGTTCCACTTTCATCCACAACAATCCGCTCAGAAGAGCCAGCAAATCATCCACTTCAATATTACCTCCATAAGATCATTGTAAGCAGCATCGTGACTGACATAACCAATGCTAGCTGCAGTACAAGGAATAATGTTTCAACGGAACTGGTGCTCGGGAATGGACAGATCTTTTAGCAGGGAAAGGAGCGTGATGATGGCTCATATAACAGGGGAAAATATAAGATTTTAGAATCTGGATCAGAGCATCATTTTTGTTTTCTTTTTAGGCATCAGGGATCTGCTCACTTTGTCACCTTGTCTTATACTTACTCTTACGCAAACAGCACAGACACCCAGCCACGAAAGCGCACTGTGGTTGTGGCAAAGAGGCTAACCCTGCAGAGCTGTAAATAAGCCAATTACATGGCATTACCATACAGATATACAATCCTAGAAAAAGGCTCTGTGGACTGAGCTGTGAGCTGAGCTCAAAAGACGAGGATAAAGGTCTTTTGGTTGTTTTTGCACCTCTGTGTTCATACTATTGTATGTCATCAAAAAAGAAAATTAACTTTGACCACGTAGTCATGACTACAGGGCCTTGCTCTGTCTCTTAGCGTTAAGGTGAAACAGGAGGAGAGACTGTCGAAACTGTCTGCTCCACATTTTTACCACTGAACACCATGAGAAACGGTATTTGACATTAGTGGTGAGACATTATGAGTTATCACTGAATCCACTGATGGCTATAGCTTTCTGTACTCATACAATACTGCCAGATGCCACAGTAAACTCTGGTGGAGACCGCTAGCATCTGTCGTCAAATGACTTTGAAGCCTAATTTGGGCTGGGCTTGATAATTTAATAGCACTAAATGACTTTGCTGTTATTCTCGCTCTAAGCGGCAATTCATTCTTTTTTTTCTTTTTTTTTTGTCATGTTGCAACTATAATTTACAGTGAGACGCTCATGTTATTTGTTTCATCAGGCATTTTACTAACAAAGGAGCATCCCCACTCCCTAAAGAATATCATGACAATAATAAGTGGGGTTGGGCGATATATACAACAATGCACAATGTCAATTTTATATCAATTTTTCAGTACTGTCAGGTAGCTATCCCTTTGATATCTTGCATTTTATTTTTACTTGACTATTGCAGGCACTGCTGACTATTTGATTTACAGGATCGTTGCATCAATATAATGAAATATATTGGTTGTTTAGGTATTTCATCCACTGGAGTAAAGGGGTACTTGATTTAGCATTGCGCTTCCATAAAGTTGGGGACCTCACTGATTTAAAAACAAATGGTCAAAATTGAAGGGGCAAAGGCCAAGATAGATGAGGGTCTCGAGTGTCTGCAAGGCCAAAGTGACGTCACACCATCAGACACGGAACCTTAGCGGGGGTCCCAGTGCGGCGGATTTTCACCTGTATTTAAAGTGCATTTCCTCATCTATCTCACGCATCGGTGTCGCAAGTATGCTGTACTCCCGCTCGTCTCGCCTCTGCTTATGTAGTGACTATACGGACCATCAGCTCCTCTTTCTTTTCTGTCGCAGCAGGATTCATTCTAAACTCAGCAGCTCCTCTCCTTGGGTCGCCACAATGCTATTCTTCTATGAAACCGTGCTGTAGATGTGAGTTTTTGATACACTGCCCCCTACAGTTTAGGAGGATATCGGTTTGCCGCGAGGAGAAGCACGGAGTATAAAAGATCCAGATGTTTCCTCATCACGATTCAGCGTCAGCTCATTTCCGTGCGGAAAGCATAACTTGGGCTTTAGTCTCTAGTATCAAAAACACATTCATACAAACATAAGTCCTCCATTTCCCATAATGCAACTCAGTCAAACTCAGTGCAGCTCAATTCATTTGACTCTTTTCTACCTCCTAAACACCACACCTCTAGTTTGTAATGCAGGCTTTCTGTTAAAACAAAAAAGCCTAAGCATAACCCTGATGACATCATTGGTGACATCACCACTTTGAAAAGCTCCCTCCAGAGCGACAGAAGACATTATACAGCTGTTTTCATTCACAGGCTTGGGTAAACTGAATTTTTAAAGCTATAATCTGGTACAGTGCATCAAATGGTGACATTTATGTTTTAAAGTGTACATGGTCCCTTTAAAAAAATAAATAATAATAAATAGCTCAAATAAAATTGGTGGAGTGCCCCTTTAAAACAGACATTTCCATCTATATCCGATTGAATTTCCAGAAAATGTGCTACAGATATCATGACACATAGTGATATTAATTATAGTGATAGTAATATCTACACATACCCTGATTTGAGATTTTATCTATATCGCCCACCCTGAGTAATAGGTGATAATATCGTGAATTTGGAGACCGACTAATGCCTGTGCATGTCTCACTGCTGACATACCAATACACAACCACTGTTACACAACCTTGTGCCTCTACATTGAAAACACCCGGCAGAGGGAACATTCAGACGAGCACTGTTGATGATTTACGGTCCAAAACACAGATGTCGCCCTGGCATGCAGTGTTTTCTCCCCCTCTCAGGTTTTATGGGGAATAATAATCATCCAGTTGAGCTCCAGCTGAGGCACAAGTTGCCGCATCATAAAGGGACGTCAAAACCTATTGACATAAAAGTATAATGGAAGATAGATTGGTGCCGTGATACCACAGTAGACGCACTGCTGAAATGTGCAACTCAACCGAAATGTGAATTTTATAGGTGGGGGGGGGGGGGGGGGGGCGGGGTTCAA
>JAOVVB010232407.1:0-10381 GCA_028570985.1 Heterobranchus longifilis
CTGATTGCCCCCCCCCCCCCAGGTGCCATCCCAGTAAGAGTGCGACGACCGACATTACTGTCTTTAAGAGGCTGTAGCAGACTCTGTTATAAAACTAGAGGCAACATATTGGTATCATATGAAACTAGACGACCTAAGGAAGGGAGCTAAATAATGCTGGAAAAAAATATGCAAAATAACTGCTAGTCTGTACTATAATATGCTGTATTTGTTAAAAATCTTCTCTTTCTTGCTGAAGTCTGGAGCAAGTTGAATCGACATCACTGGGCAGTTTTGAGTTCAGCCTAGTGAACTTTCCTCAGACTTTATCGAACGAAAATGATGAGTTGAATCTTTGCAGACTTTAATCTGAATTCCTCCCTCTCTCCCTCTCTTTCTCTCTCTCTCAAATTCAAATTCAAATTCAAATGAGCTTTATTGGCATGACAGATAAAAAAACGCTTATTGTCTCTCCCTCTCTCTCTCTCTCTCCCTCTCTCTCTCTCTCTCTCTCTCTCTCCCTCTCTCTCTCCCTCTTTCTCTCTCTCTCTCTCTCTCTCTCTCTCTCTCTCCTGACAGCATTTCCCGGCTGTGAGCGGGGCCTTCATGGATTCTCCGTACAACGGCAACACGTCCCTGCAGACGTCCACCTCCAACCTCAACGCCGGCTACTCTCGACCCTCAGAAACAGAGGATGATGGGAAAGTGTCCAGTGACACCATTTGGCTGTGGATCGCTGTGCTGGCAACCATTGGCAACATAGTGGTGGTGGCTGTGGTTTGCGCCTGTGCCTTCTGACAAGATGGAAGAGTGGAGCAACAATACTGCTGCTGTCTGATACTGGGAAATGTTGTACATCCTGAAAATATATTTTTCTTCAGAAATTATGTAAATAGCCTTACTTTTAGATTAGATTTTTGAAGAGTTTTAAAAAGGGAATTTGCATGGGATTCTTTTTCTTGTTTTTTTTTTAACAAATAGAAGAGAGTAAAAATATTAAACTACAATTAAAATGGGAAAAACAAATTGATCTGATAGAGACACAAGTACAACTTTTTTCTGTTCAGTTCTACAGTGAAACAATGTTAAAAGAAAATCCACAAAAAATAGGGGTGAAGGTATAAGACATCACAATTTGGGACATCAACAATGGCTACTGAAACAGATCTTACTTAAAATACTGGATACCGACCAAACAAGACCACATACAGACAGACAGCATGCATGTATATACACATTTTATCTGACTAACCAGCAAGAAAGCTACCCAGCACACATTTGCATAAACCAAATCAAGCCGACAGACCTACAGAAAGTTTAAAGACAATCCTTCCATATAAATTTAATTTACAGTATTTAATTCATTCACTTTGACCCACTCAGATTTTCTGAGTAGTCTGTAGCTTTACTGTACATTAAAAGGTTTCCTAATCCAACCATTATTCTTTGCTACATCACCTGGAAAAACAACAAAACAATCAAATGCATAAAAACACACGATAATATGTATATTTTAATCACTGGCAAAGTAAACAGTTCCTGAAGACCAGTGGAACTACATTCAGATAAACTCGTCTGCTGGTTTTCCCTTCAGGGTTTGAGACTCTAAATGGGTCACAGGGATGTTTATTCTAGCCTCCCCTTGAACACACGATTAACATTTTTTAATGAGCACTGGTCCCACAGCAAAATACTAAATGTATTCATTTTGGATTCCAGGCTGAAAAAGCGGTGGCCTTAACAGAACAGTACTTTGGGAGCCAATGGTCAGCCGGTTATGCAAGCCAAGCTGTCGTTATATAAATCCATTCAGTCCTGGTTACAGCACAGGCTCAGCGGAGGTCAGACAGATTAGACAAGATCATAGCTTGATCTCTTGAAGCCAGAAAGAGATCCACTGTCGAAGTTTGTAAATGAAATTTAGATTGTGTGATAGTGGGATTTAATTATTAGAGAGGCCAGAGGTCTGAGCCCTGTAACGTCCTCTGATGATGCTCGACCAAAGCACTGAACTCCAACCTGTACTGTCTATACTATTCTTTTCTATTCTATTGTTTTTATTCTTACATTTCCAGCACCCAGTATATTTAGTCGACTAATTCTGAATACTCTGGCCAAGAAGAGGAGTAGGCCCATTCAGC
Source organism: Heterobranchus longifilis (assembly GCA_028570985.1). Lineage (NCBI taxonomy): Eukaryota > Metazoa > Chordata > Actinopteri > Siluriformes > Clariidae > Heterobranchus > Heterobranchus longifilis. The sequence goes on from JAOVVB010232407.1 coordinate 2,121, forward strand.
TTTGCCCCCCTTTACTTACTGTTACTTCACCTAACGATGGTAGATTTAACACTCAAAATTCTTTGATTTGTTTTAAAAATGGGTCCTTGATTTAAGACAAAGGTAGAAAAAAGCTCATTTCTAGCTGATGATCGTTAAAATGACAACTGTTGCCCAACTTGTTTTAAAAAGAGAAGCCCATAAAAAGGGTTTTAAATATATACCTGATGGCTACAATGCTGTGCTAAAAGACTGAGGCTAAAACTGCACCTGTAACTGTAATGTAGCAGACCGACCTGATTCCCAACTTGTCAAATACCGACAGATACAGATACAGATGCACAAGGCACCCTTTAGCGTCTGTATGAGACGCACCAAGCTTTCAACTAACCCCGATGTAAACCCATTATAGCGTGTACACACCAGGTGCAAATAAATGAATTTGCGCGAATGAATTACATATAAAGTCAATGTAAAGACGCGATTAGACGCGAGTCCCAGTCGGGCCGCGCAAATTACGCGAATTCGCTCATCGCGTGAGTTGAAATATCTGAACTTCTGCGTCGGGACTACTTGTGCGAATTAAGTGAGTAGATTATTTTATTTGCGTCTGGTGTGTATACACGCTATTAGAAGCAAAGTCAGGTGACGTATAGTATTAAGACTGAGGCGGGCGGGAGGGGTGGTAGATGGGTCCGCTGTTTATGTCCCGTGTGAAACCAAAAGTCAATGTGCACGTATATTGACTATATAACTTAAGTTAATTTATGTAACAAACTGACTTATTTGAACCCAAACCATGATTTTTTTTTCCTAAACTTAACCAAGTAGTTTTGCTTGCATTCACAACGTGAACCCTGTGACTAAAGATAATTCTTTTCATTACCCTTGTCCACAAACATCTACACTGATAGCTAATTTAAAAACTCCACTTCATTTGACACGCATGTCTTGCATTTCGGAGAAAAGCGTAGCATCCTTAAAAAGCCCAGAGGAAACAAACTGCATTTAGGAAGGAGGAGCAGCGCTCAGTTGTGATTGAGCAGTGATTTGTTGAAATTTAACAAGCAAGGAAGGTCGCACAGGGGCATCTCTTTCTGTCAGGGTTATTCTTTCCCCATTAGAAGGATAAATACATCATTAAAAAGGGTAGTGCAATTTGCTTTCAGCTCTATTCAAATCACTCTGAGATTGTTCGTGAGATCGTGACGTCTCATAAAGCTGCAAGGGAAGAAGCAAGGGTGGGAGAAGAAGAGGCAGTGAGAGGATGTGGAGAGATGAGGGTAGATCAGGTCAGAGGAAGTCAAAAAGTAATGGGAAGAAACTAAATAAAAGTGGAATAGCAGAAGAAACAAACCTGCAGTTTGGTGCTAGGCAGGTGCAGCACAGTGAGTTTTTGGCTAAAAACTGCTGCCTGCTGTGACTGAAAATGATGCTGATGGAAGTGCAGAGACCGAAGCAAAACAAGCTGAAAGATGCTACGAAGCTCCATAGAGATGAGACGAACTGCAGGGTGATAATTCTCTGTGGGTTCATCATTATAAGCGAGCCCGTATATGTACGAAAAATATTAATTATAGTCCCTTCAATGAAGAAATAATTCAACCCTACCTGCGTTTTGGTGCAGAACCAAACCTTAAACATGGCGGTGTCGTACCACAACATAATTTTATTTTGGCAGTTATTTATTTGTAGCTGTTTTAGAGGACAAAACATTTTGTTTTATGTGTGAAACTATCAGGCCATCGAGTATATGTTAAACTGAGACTCGTGCTATGTGCTGCTGCCATCCACTGTGTTGTCTCAGATGACAACATCAACATACGTTCCTGCATTATGTAGTTTTAACCCAGTCTAGTCAGAACAAATCACGCAGCCAGTGTCTTCCACTCCACGTGTGTTAATACATATACATGTGTTTGCACATGCATGTCAGCCTGTGTGAGCCGCGTCATCGTCCCGTCAGTCCTCGGCAGAGTAATGAGCTGTAATGCGCATCTCGAACTTCCTATTCAATTTTTTCCCTTCTCGCCCCTTCCTCACTCGATATCCCAGAGAGAAGTGTGTCCTCCTATTAGAGAGGTCAGGGCAGATCGTATCTCTGTGGTTGACTTGATTAGGAGATGATTTTACAGACAGAATACAGCTAACTTCAGCCGTCAGAGAGTCGGATAGAGTCGAAAGGAGCCGACGGAAGAAATCGTTTGTAACGTTAGTCATCTGAGATAAAGCGGCGGTGACTGACACGTGAAGTGAAAAGGGAAGACGTGGAAGAGAGAGGAAAGATAATGAGGGAGGAAATGCTTATTTTCATTTCCGCCATTAGTACAGTCACTTATAACAACTGAGAGGGAGAAAGGGACATTGTGTAAGAGTGGGAGTGAGGAAACGAGTGGAAAGGAGAGACAATGGGTTTCGAGAGAGGACAGAGGAGGATGATGTTTGACAAGAAGAGTAGTAGAGAATGATTATGAATTAGTAAAGTAGGCACACATGAATGCATGACAAGAGAAAAGTCAATGAAGCCAGAAAAGTAAAGGGTACATTGTTAATTTTTTAACGGGGGGACGGACCCGGTTTGTTTCGTTCACCTGCGACTAGCGAACCGCCACAATAACGACCGTTTTGGTTCTGCTGACAGAAGGGTGGGACTCGGAGAAAAAGACGCAATTACAACTCCGTCTGCTACTTCAGCACCACGGACAGCGGCATGGATTTATCAATACACAGCACAGTTAATCTACTGATATTTCAGAGCCATGGTCGGGGCCGTAGATTCTAACTTGCACAAACTCAGTCAGATAAAGCATCAATGAGTCAGGCAGACTAGACTAACATATTCAACTGAACAAGCCCTGCACTCTCTCTGCTAGTAGGGGATGGAGAGGGTTAACAAGGGGCATCCCTCCTCACCCCCCTCTTATATGGCCTACTGAGTACAGGTGTAAAGGGAAGGAAAGACGGAGTCTGAGCATAATTTATGGCAAATGACACTTTCATATTGTTGGCTTTGTATGGCTGATTTTTATGGCACAAAGAAAAAGACCCTCCTCCCTTTTTTCTGCCCATTGAAGTTGTACAGTCTTTGAAGTATACAGGCTAAAGCTTAAAACTCCCAATCTAAAACCAGAAGTTTAAACTTACTATATTTCTAAAGTCTAACAAACAACTGAGAACACAACCATACAGTAGGTAGATATTCCCAATATTTATTGTGCAGACAGAGTGTGTTTGTGGTCCTTGTTTGGTCGGTCGACGCTCAGGTGTCCACCGTTCGTCCGCCACCTACAGTTTATCTCAACCAACTCCTTCACTGTCCAATCAGCAGCCAGTTTCTGTGGAAACTCGGACCTACAGTATCAACCAATTAGATACCACCAATGTGTTTGCTACCGAGTGACCCCGAGCTTTTGGAAGTGACTCAGCGGACTCCACAAAGAAGAATGAGCATCTGTTGTTATGGACGAGACTGTCTACAACATCCTCCAGCCAGGCAGTTAGGTGTTTGACCCCCTCCGTCTTACTGCTGATAATACCTGCCTGCACAGTCACATGGAAGTGAAGGATAACATCTGCAGACAACCCCAACCACCCAGGCACCCAGAGGTGAGAAGTATAGTCACTGGTGTGGTGCAACAACCTTTGTTTTTAGGATCTTTAAGGAAGAACATCTACTGTGTATTTCTCATATTCACGTTTCTTTTTTGCTTTTCTTTCTCCTCTAAGAACAGCTTGTTAGCAGTACCACTGCAACATCACTCATTGAAAGTGATGAGCCAGTCTGCAGCAAACATTAGTCACTGTGTGCCTCTCTGCTTAAAATCAGAGTTTTAACTAAGAGATCATCCTCCCGTGGGGAGTTTTATTCTTGCATTAGACGGGTGAGGCACGCTGAAATTAAATAAAGGAGACAATCGTGCCTACGTGTTGTAGCAGAAATGACAAAACACAAAGCATGTGTTGTTTAAAAAGCTATAGTTTAGTGAATAAATAAATCAACAGTAGAACATTTAATGTAAACGTTAAGTGGTATGAATTGAGACATTGCATAATGAATCTTTTAAACAGTACACAGTTCTTTAAAGTTCACAATAATACGTATAGAAGTGGAGCTTTTTGCTTTGTTTCTTGTAAAAGATATGGTATCTTGCTAAATAAAGAGATTGCATATAGACTGCCATGCAGTAAAAAACAAAAGTTGTCAGTATAACAAGCTAAATGATCCAGAAACCTGAAGTGACAGAGGATCTGAGCAGCAGGGAGTCCTGACCCTGAATGCATCAATGCATCTGAGTTTGTTCATCCTGGATCAGTTTCTTGGGTTAACAGTAGTCCAGGTTTTTCAACCAGGAGCTAAAGGCACCCTTTAGCAACTGTATGAGGGCTTTCACTCCAATATAAACCCATCCGCATCATTATTCAGGGTTCTTATAGCTTAAGGAAAGTTAGATTTCAGACTTTTTAAGACTTCTCAGAATTCAATTTAAGACCAATTTTACAATAACTAAAAATGGAAGAAAACAAAATAACATGAATAGATGCAGAATAAAGCATATGCAATTATTATTTTAATGGTTTTATTGTTCTATTATTTAAAAAGCATTGTGTTCACTGTGGTTTGTTTCTCTTTTGTGTCACGTTGTACCCTCTGTTCTCTTCCTTCCATCTCTTCTGTCATCTCTCACATCCCTCCTTTCATGCATGTGAGGCACCAGACCGTGAAGTCCACATTGTAAAACCCTTCCTCTGTATACACACACATGCATGCGCATGCACACGCACACGCACACACACACACACACACACACACACACACACACACACACACACACTGTCCTCACGAGACCTCTGAGTCGTCCAATCATTCATCTCTTCTTCCTCCATCTATCCTGTGTCTTCCTCTTTTCTTCCTCATTGGACATTTATGTAACTCATCATTTACTAATACTGTAAGAGCAGAGTGAGTCAGAATACTACACGTGTGTTGTACATGGGTGTTGACTAATATGCAGACATGGTTGCAGTTGTTGCAATTTGTTTTATACATTTTTAATGAAAAGGGTTTGAAATTGCATGCCTAATAGGAGCCTAGTCTCCTAAAAATGACATTACCATACAACTAAACTGCATTCTCAATTTATGTTTGTAAGAGAATGTTTTTTTTCCTCTCGGATTATGTTTGGCATATTATACAAACATTTCTAAAAACAGAGAGCACAAAGCATACACAGTTTCTGCAAGAAAGGCAAAAGCTGGAAGAGCTGGATAATAAAACTATGATGGCAAATGTCCCTTTTAACTTCTGCTATGCAAGAAATATGCTGAATCTTTTTTTTTTTCCCCTGCATGCTTTCTGTCTCTATAGAGATCCCCATCATCGATCTCGAAGGACTAGAAAACAACAGATTGGAGAGGTGACAACCAGGCTGGTCTGTCTTCCACCAAACAAACTGAGAAACTACATTGTGGCACCGACCTTTGTTTCTAATCCACCTATAAGAAAAAGGTGCACATGGAGATGCAGGTGGGTCAGGATGACCTTGTTCTACGTCAGAATGGATCTGCACGAAGAGAATGTGTAAAAACGGCGCGTGGTGACATGAGGAGCTTTTGCCGGATGAGAGGACAGATGAAAAAGGAAAAAGTATAAACAGCCTAAGATGGCAAATGTCTCATAAAGGTTATATTTGGCTACAGGCCCACACGGCACTCTCGTACAACAGTCCTGATGATGATGATGATAAGGAACAGTTACAGAGTTATGCATTTGCTTAGATATTTTGACCTCTGTAATGAAGGATATGTGGGGAATGTAGAGTTGAGAAGATGTGTCACCATTCAAACGGCATGAGTCCACACAAACATTTCATTTTCTGGAGAAGACAATGATATGAGGATACAACTGACGATATGGGGCTGGAAGGAAGACACTGTTGTACAGAAAAGCCATTCAAACTGTGACTGCAACATTTAATGCAACACTTGTCTCTTATTTCTTTTGAGGGACAACCATGAAATTAACTCTTGCTTGTTTGTTCCAAATGTCAAGACTTGCTTGAGGACTGGATGATGTGTTTGGACATATGATAAGCTGTGGAGGCTTCACTGAGCAGGCTGCTCTCATTTCCTGTTTGCAGCACCAACCACAAAAAGTAATGCACTGTAATTTGTACATAACGCACGTAACTGTGAGACACGAGGCCCAGGTTTTAAAACGTTCTGGGTGGGCAGGACTTTCACCCAGGAGAGTTCGAGTCTGTGTTTTATCACACGACCGTCACATGTATTTAAACCGGAAGTAGGGATTTTAATGCCAATCCCCGTGTTTTTTTTTACAAACCATACCGAGTCGTTTTTGTTGCCTAAACCTAACTAAGTATTTTTGTAGTCTAAACCTACCGCAACGTTGATGACACGTGTATCACGCGACCGGGCCATGTACCTAAACCAGAAGTAGGTAGTAGGAATTTTAACGTGATTTTATTGCAATCCCAGTGTTTTTTTTTTTACATAACAATTTGTTTTTCTGCCTAAACCTAACAAAGTGCAACCTACCGAATTCTTCCCGTTTCACGTTAATTGCGACGTTAATGGCATGTCTATCACGTGACCGGGCCATGTATGTATATTATACAAACTGTGACAACTAAAGCCAAAATGTTCAAAGTGAAAAAATATATCTTACAGATGGTTTAATGAAAATACGTTATAAAGCACATGCGTCGTACACACGTCACTCAAGACGGAGATGATAAAACAGATGCAGACATAATGAGAAACGGATCGCTATGCAAATACGAAACAGTATGACTGTAAACGTCTGCAGCACTTTATGGTTGCCGGAGAACAGCAGGAATACAGCTCAGTGTTAAATGTTAACATGCTACCATTGTAGCATCATGTGTACCTCACTAAACATGCATGGCTACCAGCAGATTTCTCTCTCTCCCGTTACTGTCCTCCTTGATGGAGTTAAGTGTTTGCCTCCTCACAAATACCTGTCAGTCATTTGCACTTCAGAAAAACAAATTCAGTCTTAGTTTCATTAGTTAATATATGAGTATGTGTTGGCTTTACATTTGATTCTAGATTTCCATAATGTGTTTTTTTTTTTCTGTATCTCAGTTTTAAGTTTTATTTGAGGAATTCCTCTCTTTTTACATTTCCAGTCATGCCATGAATCATAGTTCCTCATCTTTAAAGGAAGTTTTGTAAAGGTGGACCTTTCTACTGTATGACTTCTGTAATATAACTTCATTAAATTAATACGAATGTCTGTCCGTCCCATAAGGTTTGTTTACGAATGCTTTGTCACGTCCAACTTATGCCAAAATCATGTGGTTCTACTTGTTACTACGTTTACATTTATACCACAAACGAATGGTCTCACAAGCACATGAAGTTATTTTCAACATTTATGTGCGGACTATGCATTAGACATGTACATGACAATGTCTCATTTCAGTGGATTCAACACTGAAATTAATTCTGGCCTTCCTCGTAATTGAATAAATTGCGAGGAAGGCCCGTACAATTGTAGGAGACAGAATGTTGAATAATTAGTGCTAATAACTGTCACTTTACCAGGGATACATTTCTATAATTGGTCTTCTAATTTGTATGAATGAAATGATGAATGGAGAGTGGTCTGTCTTGATATCTACCAGTGAATGTGCAATGACAGGATTTCATCCTGACTCAATGATAATTAATGGTAATGTGGCTTCATGTTGAATTCTTCTGACTTAATAATGATCGCAAACTTTCCCGTTTCAACTAATAATGACTGCAGCCCCATTAAAAAGATGTTAGAAGAAAAATAACAATGGCATAATTTCCCTACAATAGTATGACATCATCTCAATCGGACATGACAAATAAATAAATAAATAAATAAAAATGTTTTTTGGGAGGGAACAAGGGGAGAGAGAGGGGAGTAGCAACTTAACCTATGTTTGTAATATGTGTAAAACTTCAATAAAAAATTATTTAAAAATGACAAATAAATGTGCAGCTCAAACAAAAGCAAAAGTTAGTACAAGTGTTTCCGCCCTTAACAGACACATGCCTGGATGTTGCTGCAGTTGGGTTAGAATAGACGTGATGTTTGGAAATGAGCTAATAGTTTTAACATTCCGATTGCATGATTTCAACATATTGAGATAAATGGCTGCATGAATAGTATCTGCCTTTTACTTATTAGCTACTGGTGTGTGTGTGTGTGTGTGTGTGTGTGTGTGTGTGTGTGTGTGTGTGTGTGTGTGTGTGTGTGTGTGTGTGTG
>JAOVVB010232418.1:0-10381 GCA_028570985.1 Heterobranchus longifilis
TCGAGACAGGACTTGAGATCGAGACCGGACTTGAGCACTACAGCCCTGCACACACTACTGCTCTATAAAACCTCCGATCACACCGATCACTGTCAGCGGCCAGTGCCATATGGCAGCCAGGCTCTGCTGCTCTTCACAACGCACCCTGAACGATCACAGCTCATTTACTCTCCCTCTGACATGTCCTGTGACAAAACACACACACCCCCTTCCTTCTTGTCTCAATTAAATTAACTCAATATCAGCAAGAGTTAGAGGATCAAAGTGAAAACAAGAAACCATTTCTTTTCCAAGAGCTTCTTAAAAATCCAGCGGCTAGTTGAATTCGCTGTTGCTGGCACTGCTTTAACTCTCTGACACAGCAAGACAAGAGAACACACAAGTAACATACAAGAACATGATTTCTGATTTCAGACAAGTTGGTTATGTAGCCTGGTTTGGCTCTTTAACACTATAAGGAAGGAACCTGAAAGCAGGGAGTCGAGACTGAAGACAGAAGCGATGAAAAAAAAAAAATCAAAGTTAACTTACCAAGTGAAAACATATTGAGCATGATGTCTTTCTCATCAGACTTTCCTACCGATGTAGTTCCATGTTCTGCCCAGGAATTCAGACGCCCAAAAAGAAGCCAGCCAGACTTTCCACACACATATTCACTCATAAACACACAACTAAGTTTTCTGACCCGGGGAAACTGGATTGGATTGGGCAACTGTACACACCGGCAGCCCCAGACAGACTGCACACGCTACCCTGGAGGGCCGCTGACTAACCCAGCGCCTACTTCCTCACAATAAAACACAGAAGGAATTTCAAATGGCTACTAAAGAGGGGGGATTTCCTTCAAACAGTCAGTCATCTTGAAAACATTAGCGCAACTGGTAGCCAAATTCCTCCTCACTTTAGAAACAACTGTAGCAGGAGGTTTTTTTGTTGTTGTAGTTGCTTGCCCCCTGCTTTACAAACTCCCTCCCTGACTTTATCTTTTTGGGTTGGTGGGTGTTTGGAGGAAGCGGCCCCCCTCTACAACTCTAGAAGGAGGCTGGTCTGATCAGAAGCATACTGAAGTGAGAGAGAGAGAGCAGGCGGTCCAGTCCTGGAGCCGGGCCCAGTGCAGGGGTGGGGGAAAGTGCCAGTAGCGCACGCCTCCGACACTCTCCACACTGCGTGCCTGTGGAGTGAGTTTAGTGGATGTGGTCAGTGCGGGGGTGGGAGAAGTGGAAAGGGAGCGGGAGAAGCAGTTGGAAGAATGGATGGAGGAAGAGAGTGAGAATGTACGACGGGGCAACATCCAGAGGAGGGGTAAGGGGCGAGAGTTTAGACTAGAAGTGTAGATAAGGGTGTGAGGAACTGTGAGAAACTTTTTGAGAGTGAAAGAGCAGCAGAGAGTGTGTGGGAGTGTGTGTCGCCGAGCATATGCGAGCCTCCGTGTGTGTGATTGTGTGTGCGTATGGTGGTCGTCTCGCTGAAAGTTGACAGCCTGTGTTTGCAGAGTGGCTTCGTGGTCAGCCACTTGCTCGCGAATGAAGCGATGGCGGGTTAAAATTGATTCTGGGAATTTTTTTTGAGTACTATGCAAATAAAATTGGCTCGGGGAGGTCAGCCAAAGCACCCCGCCCACTTCACCCAGCTGTTTATACAATATACAAGTTGACATGATAGGGATAAGAGATTCTAATCCTAAACAAATTAGTCCAACTGGCTCGTCCTGGCTTGGCACAGAGCCTGAAAACAACAATGGATCCACACAGGCCGTGATGCCGCAGAGAAAACAGATAGGAGAAAATGTCTCTGAGGGATATTTTGTTCTAGTAGAGGCGGTGGAGCGATGTCAAAGAACATGCACACATCCCACCAATATATGTTTCTCTCCATCTATTCTCTTTCTCATCCTCCTTCACTATTTGCAAAGGAGTCTGCAAAAACATCAGCTGGTATCACGTGTGTGCCACTGCCTGGCCAGCCTCCTCAAGGGGTATTCCCCCTTAATTTTACTGCAATTAATCATTCATAAAGCCTCCGTTTCAAAACGGGTAATCAGTAGCTGCGGTTGGTTACATGGACAATATTTCTTCAACCCGATTGAAATCATCCTGATTAGAGATCAGAACTTCACTACATGGACGCTAAATAAAGTGATCCGAAAATGTGCGTTTACATGCCCCAAAGCATTTAATCCGAATATAACTTTTGTGGTTCTGCTTGTTGAGAAGCGTGCCAGAAATATAACTGAAGGACAAGAAGGGGTTTTTTTTTTCCAACTGAGATGGAAAGGGCCATCTGACGACAAGGTAAATCTGTGAAAATATTCTAAATATAGCGCCGATATCAACAAAAAAGTTCTATCAGCTACGGACCCACGTCGCCATGTTTCTGTCTCTCCCGGTAGCAATGTCTCTTAATGTTACATGCTACATATGCCGAAAAAATGTATTTATTCCAACCAGAGAGAAACAATCAGATTAAGCATTTACATGGTTATTAATATTTTCCAAATTATCAAAAGGTTTACACCACCCCTCTCAATCCGACTGGAAAGTTCTTCCAATAGGACTGGATCGGGTCAGTCTCTTCCGATTGAGGTGTTTACATGAGGCATTTTTATTGTGATTGAGCTACTATTCTGATTATTAGTGGAATATTAGTGTCCATGTAAACACACCTATTGTCAAAAAGGGGCTCCACCTCTAATCCCATCACTCCTGTGCCAACAGTGTGGAGGGGCAGGGGGTGGTAGACAGGAAGAGATAGCAATGTCTGGAAGAGTTCCTGCTGAAGAGTTGTTTTATGGGCACAGTAAATAAAGAGCTGGACACACAGCACTGGTGCTGCTATTTGCAGAAGAACAGACCAGGAAGTGTGTCGTTTAAGAGACAATAAAGCTACATCCACACTAATACATTTTCATTTTAAAACGCATAACTTTTGCCATGTTTACGCCTTGCATCCACACTACTCTGGCGTTTCCGAGCCCCTAAAACAGAGATGTTTGGAAACGTTGCTAACCCTGTTTTGGTTTGAAAACTCAGAGGTTGTGTTTTTTAGTCTGGAAAGGCAGAAATGGAGACTTTTGGAAACGATGACACAGACACCCATGTGTCACGCCAAAACAGTATAGCTAGGCCTACATACCGTTTGTGATTTAATCCCTATTGTGTGGGTTTGTTTTAAAATGAAAATGTATCAGTGTTGATATAGCCTAAAAGCTATACTTATCAAAGTAAGAGCTGGCTGAGGGGTGATGGCTACAGCAGAAGAAGAAGCTGGGGTATGGGTGAAAAGGTTAAGAGTAAAGCAAAGGTCAGGGCATGTGGCTCAGGTTTAATGCCACTGATGGTTTAGAAAGGAAACTGGACAAAGTCACTGGGACATTAGTCTTGCATAGCCAGACCTATCTCCGCAGCACTGTGTCCGCGCTGGGGGGGGGGGTCTGGATTCAGTGGCTTTCACTCCGGAATAGGCCTGTTTGTATTTCTTTAAACCAATCACAATCATCTTGGGCGGCGCTACGCCCGGCTGCAGCGACGGGACTTTGAGAACCACACGAACGGGAGGAGGGACTTCCTGTCTACCAGGGTTTCCTCTCGGAGCGGAAGTATAGCTTTATACCAGCACTGTTTACATAGTAAGCCAGACTACTGGGACATGACTGTTTGGACCAAAGGCTAAGGTAAAGGTAGGGTCTGCCTGTGTTTCCGTGTGCTCGCTGAGATCCGTGTGAAAGTGCAGCAGCGTGCTGAGTCACTGGTCTCATCTGTGGACAACAAGCAGACATTCCAGGCCGGGACACAGGAGGTGGGAGGACAGATTCGAAACAGCAGCAGGACCAGGCCAGGACAAATGAGCTCAAGGCCCATTACCTTCCTTTTACATCCACCCACACAAGCACACTCACATTCCCTACTCCCACAACACAGATTTAATAGCACACACAAGAAAAGCTGTGTCGCACAACACAGAAAAACACCAAACTCTGCTTTCAATTTCTCTCATTCTATCCTTTCTCTGAGAACTTGAATGTCCATGATGTAACAGGAAGTGCATATTACACCGGGCCAAGAGTGTTTTCTCTCCAAGCACCTCTTGTTATTTCAATCAGCATTTTACTTTATTAAATCCCCCTCCACGATGCCTAATAAAGCAACTGCTTTTGTGCGTCTTGGTTCAGATGAAATGCAAGTGATTCTTAGGCCAATAACGGCCTGACATTTTGCTGAGCGCTCACAGCGCCACAAGCACTTTGTTCTTTGTATACAGGGCAGCTACACACTCCTCAAGGAGAAACATTTGTTATCTGTCCAAACTTTGGTGAGTGTGCTTGTTAACTGACCCATTGTTACATGAGGCCGTTTCAGGGCCGTTTGCTGCGTTCCGGCTCTTTATTCCTGAGGCATGAAATTGTGATTACCATAGTGGGGCTCATCCATCTCATTCTCTCATCCACACACGCACGCACGCTAAACATCCGCATTTGTATTTTTGTTTCTCCCTCTCTCTCTCTTCAGTTGTCTCCGTCTTCCTCTCTCATGATACACACACACACACACACACACACACACACACACACACCCAAATACAAAAAAGAGCCGCCCACAGCTGCGTCAGGCCATCTCTCTAACAATCCAATCTGTTTTCTTTCCCATGATGTTTCCCATTGGCACAGGGAGGAGAAAATCAGATTTACTCCCCCACAGGGCCCATGCAGTTGCACTGATATGGAAAATGATTTCAGTGCTGCTTGAGCCCATAAACATTATTTTGGTCTCCCCTGTTAATGACACATTTCTTCCCAGCATTGTGGATGAAGAAGAAGAAGGGAGGAGGAGGAAGAGAGGAAGGGGGAGGAATCCTCCAGGGCCTCACATACAACAGGGGAGTCCTTCACCCCTCAAACTGCATCCTGACATCCAAGACTTCTCTCACCCTCTTCCTCATACGCATACACGCAGAAACACACGCACACGGCTAATCAACCATGCAGAAACTTAAATTGTCACAGCCTTCAAATAAAGCCCCAAAAAAATCAGAGCACAAAGATATCCCTGCTGGAAAACCAAGCAGAGTCAAAGAGGGATTTCTCACCTCTCTCTCTCTATCTAGCTGTCAGCCGGATTCCAAACACACTGCATTTGGCTCCGGGGCTCAAAGCAGCCATACTACAATTGTGTCATACAGCCCACATATCTTTTATTGGTGGTAGCAGCCAATATAGCAACCCCCCCCCCTCCTCCTCTTGAACACAGGGATACAATTTGTACTTTCAGTGCTAAGTTACAAACACTCTCTGCCCGAGGCACATTGTCAACGAGAGGAGCGCGCTGTAGCCTCGAGTCCTAAAGCCATTTAATATGATGGTGTTAAAAAGAGACTCAAACAGGCCAATAGCGAGGCACTAAACCTCCCATTTGGCATCCATTAAAACCCATCTGCAGGACCAAATACAAGGGGGGGGGGAGCAACAGGAAACAGCCACATTAGATATGACTAAAACACTGTCCTCCACTTTTGAACATTCTCTCACAGGTCTCCCAATCGTCACATCCAAAAAAAATTGGATTTTCATGGTTCTCCTATTCCACTGGAAACATCACGTGGAGTGCTCTGGATCTGGTTTGTTTTACAGCTGATGACTGATCTGTCTAAATCCATTGGTTTTATGTTCTGGCCAAGGGGATGGATGGGTGACTAACGGGCGGCTTGCGTGCCATGTTTTCAGCCGACGCAGCCAAAGCTCAGCCAGCCAGGTCACGGACGCAGACATGCCTGGTAGTGGGGAAAGAGGCAGATTAAAACAAGTGCTCAGCACTATTCTCTCTAATTAGTCCCCTGTTAACTTTTGAACTTAATTGGTTAATTGAGATGTGGTTAGACTGGGCAGGTTTCCCCCTCCCTCAGGGTGACCATACGGCTCCAGTGTTTCAGCCTGGCACAGCCTGGCACAGGAGGTGGCTGCCTCTCTCTCACACTCTCTCTCTTTTTCTTTTCTAGCATCCCACCGCTCCAGTGACGAGGAGTAATGATGCCGCACAGGAGGCAGTAAAACTGTGTTTTGCGAGTGTGTTTTAGCAGAGATTGTACCCATGCACTGCACATATGCTTGTGCCACATCAAAGCTTCTCTTTTGACTGCTCAGTCCTGGGTGGTCTAAAGCTCTCTTCTCTCAACCAGCAGTGCTAGATAGATAGGCTTCGGAAAAGTGGAGTGTGGATGTGGGTGGATGTTACCTCACCACAGGCGAGTGTGTTCTGTCGAACTCAGAAGTCAGTTTTCTTTGGGGGGAAGACATGAACAGCGTGAGGATGGAGAATAAAAGTGCGGTGCCGTACAGATAAACACACACACAAGCCCATAGGCGTCACATTGCTCGAGTCTCCCCATCTCCTCTGGTTGATGTATAATGATACCCACAACGCCACATAAATCTGCAAGCAGCTCGACTCATTGGGGCAGATTTTGCCTGCTGTCTTTCCCTTTTTCACTTTCATCCCCTCTTCTCCCTTTGCTCCTTGGAGCCCCATCACTCACTCCCCTTCTCGGTTTTCCCTTTCCGTCCTCACACCCTCTCCATCATCCCTCCATCACTCTCCCTCCTTCCCCCTGCTGCTCAGCTCCATATTTCTGTCCTCCCTCATCACCTCGCTCTCTTCCCTCAGTTTGCCGTCATCCACGTGCTTCAAAATGGAAACACTTTCTCGACATTGTTGGGGGTTTCTAAAAACCGCTTTCCCTCCCACTCCTTCGTCCCACTTGTGCTCTTGTTTCTCTGCTCTTGTTCGTCCATCAGTTTTCCCGAGGCCTGGGAGGGTAATGAACGTCTTGTTTTATGGGGAGTCACAGGTTCAGCCCTCCCTCCGTCAGAACCGCCCATAAATCAGCGTCCCAGCATTCAAGTGGCAACCAGGGCTCGTCGGAATGTCCCGTTCTCTCTTGTCCCCCCCATCCTCTCTCCCTCCCTCTTCCATCTGTGGCCCGGCGCCTCCTTTAGGTCACGGAGAGCAGTGCTGGACACGAGGGGAGCCTGGTTGAAGACCGCTGCTTTGCTGCTGTCCTCTGAGTTCTCTTGGATTGGCCTGTAATATGATAAAGTCCCGGAGTGATGTGTGTGAGAGAAACAGAAGGCAGCTCCCTGCTCTGGCTTCTCTCCGTCTGATGTAGCCTGTCAGAGGCGCGGAGACAGAACAGTGCAGATAACGGAGCCGAGAGCCGCCGCGCCAGCCAGCCAGCCCAAGGTCTTTCTGCAGCCCTGAATATAATTTGCTGCTGGTTCACAAGGGGGAACAAAGGAGAAATGTTTAATTCTTGTAGCGTTGGCCAAGACAAATGCAACCATTTTTGTTCTGATAACCTACAGACAAGAGGAGGGAAGGCCCCTGTGCAGCCAAGGCCAAACGATATACAGTATTACCTTGCAAAGAACACACTGTATAATATGCGTCTCCTTGACTTCTGTTGTTGCAAAAGCTTCTTGGCCGGAAGGACAACACTCCAGTTGGCCCATACAGATAACCACCTTCTTTCCCACTGTAGCAGCCTACACTTTCAAGTGTGTACAAGGTCAGCCGAATCACACAGTAAATTCTTTTATGAAATGCATCTGACAAACTGGGCTTTAAAGCTGAGTTATGTCTCTCGACTGCTTGACACTGGTCATCCGTGGAATGCCGCTGCCGGGGCCTGCTCAACATCTGCAGCAACACACTTGAGCAAGTGAGTAAAATTAGGAGCATTTCCTGCAATCTGTACAGAGGAGAGAAGGTCATCCTCACCCGAACACGAGCAGATGAAGTGTAACGTAGAGCGGGGCAGCCATAAAAAGCCTCTCCTCTCCCTTCTCCAGCTGGTTAGCTTGATGTAGGCTTTAACAGGAAAGGCACAATCCAAGGTCAAACCAGGGAGACGGAGGGGAGGGATATCATCCTGATCAACTGCTCATGGCTTGTCTGTCTGGTTGGTTGGTTGCACAGCTACCATCGCAGTCGTCTATCTCCTTTGCGGTGATCACATCTAGTCGGCTGGACAGGTGGGCGGGCCGGACGCTCACGTGTCACCCCCCCCCCCCACTCTGCACTTGTCTGCAGGTCGCATTCAGAAACAGCACAGAGGAGGAGGAGGAGGAGGAGGGAGGCCTTGAGGGGTTACAGGAGGCTTGCAGCATCTGATCGAAGTTAACAGATGTGCTGCAGCTGCTCGTTTTGTTTGCCATAGCACATCCTCAAACACACACAAGTACACACTCGCTGAAAAGACACACACAGAAATACCACTACACATGTTAGCAGGATGGAAATTAAAATCATATATTTTCCGACTGCTCAACAGCACTACTGGCAGTGTTTTCGGTCTCAAATAAAAACCCTACATCCCAGAGTAACCATTAAACTGACTTTGAACAGTGTGCCTACGAGTGCACATGTTGGCTTTTCTTATTTTTCTTTAATATACGCTTAGCTCTGCTGGCCATAAAACATGTCAGCACCTACGCGTTGGGCCAGAGAGCCTCAAGCTAAGTGGCGGGCCTGACCAGTGAAATGATTTGGGGAATCTATGGAAGGAAGACAGCGAGGCACGGTGGCGGAGTTAAAGGGAGGATGCATGAGGGAGAGGTAGCGCAGAGAAACCTCAGCTGGGTGTCCTCATATCCACGGGAAAGCAACAGCTTTCAGCAGGTTATCACAATGCCAGTATGAGCCAAGCTCAGTCTAGACCTGGCAGAGGCCATAAAGGAGAGGGAGGGGGAAGCGGAGGGGGGGCGGGGAGAGACAGGGAAGGAGAATAAAGAAGAGTTATTAGGGTGATGTGAGGCAATGAGGGGAAGAGGGCCTACTGAAATGTTTTGACACAGAAAAATAGCAAATGTGACACAGGTACTTAAACAGGGGTTTGAAAAGCAAACCACTGCCATCTTTCTCTCCGTACCCTCTCTCCTCTTTTTGTCTCTCTGCTCAGCTTGACACACACACTCACACAAGTGATGGCCGCGGCCACAACTTCCACAAACTGCTCATTCGCTTAAGCCCGACAGCAGAGATCGTCTCATGACTGTCAGGCTGGCCTTCATTCTTTGCCAGGTTGAGCAACGTGAGCAGAGTCCAGATCCCTCACCCAGATTACTGAGATCCTAAAACACCCCATTATTTTCATGAGCTCACATGAACACCAGGCAGTCTGGGAACATGAACAGCCCGCCAGGGCCACAACTTGATTACACTACTGCTGTACAGCCCTGATTTATCAGTTATGCATCGTTTTGTGCCATATTGATGCCGGCAGCTTTGACTTGCAGTGCCATGTGAGCAAGCGGCAAACTCCGGTGCTGAAAAATGAAGCCAAGACAGAAATGCCAAAAACTGCAGTTCCTCGAATGGCCACTCGAGGCTGGCTCTAAAAGAGAGTCAATCCCCATAGACCCTGATGTTAAAAAACTTTACAGCAGAAATAAACATGTTTACAGCCTGGTACAAAAAAAGGTTTTGGTCTCTATTGCTAATTTCCCTCTTCATGACTGCGGGGGGGGGGGGGGCTCTCGTCAAAAACTGACCTTTGCTAAACAAAATATATATTTGTGTTTTTGTGTATGAAACGACTTGACAAAATAATCAATTTAAAAAAAGGTTTTTGTGGGCTGGATTGTAGCCGAAAGTAAAGAGAAGGGGGGCCAAAACGACCCCTGTACCGGCATTTTGAGACCTCTGTATTAAGGCTTATAGTTATGCATAATTAAGGGTGTGCCGCTTTAAGTGACAGGTGTGTGCCGTCACAGGCGGATAGCCGCTGCAAGCAGGCTTCATTCGGCCCGCCTCAGCTCCAACTCTTTGCCCATTTTTAGGTAACACATCCATGGCCGGGAGTTAGGCTGAGTCACACATTGAGCTTCATTTTGGCTCTTCAGAAAACTACGGGTGACGTCACAGACAGTATGTGTCCATATTCAGTGACGGACTGGGATCAAAAAACAACCCTGGCATTTGCAACAGACCGGCCCAACACCAACCTCACCCAAATGTTAACATAAGAAGCTTGAGATAAAACCAAACAGTTGCATTCACTCGCTATTGTACATTACATCGAGAGGATTATTTTTCTTTTGTATATTGTTCTGTTCTGTATGTTTTGTGGTTTGTTTTTGTTTATACAATTTTAAAAAACATAGATTTTAAAAAAAAGGGAGAAAATGTGTTTATTAAAAGGTAAAATTTGGCCAATCTCAAATGTTTTGGGCTGTATCCATAAAATAACTTTTTGAGTCAAAATCATCGAAGGTAAAAAATATATTTTATTTTATCAATGGAATGATGAAACATTCTGAGTGGCCCACAGCCAGACAGTCCTTCTGGCATTTGTCCAATTTCCAGATGACCAATCCGTCACTGTCCATATTATA
>JAOVVB010232428.1:0-10381 GCA_028570985.1 Heterobranchus longifilis
GAAAGACTTCCTGTCCACTGGGGTTTCCTCCTGGAGCGGAAGTATAAGGCTTTATACCGACACTGTTTACATAGTAAACCAGACTAGATTATCCATAACTGGAGAATGCCGACCGCCGTCATATGAAAGTAATACACTAACTGTGCATAACTACCTCATACAACCCCACTGCAAAACCTCTGGACTCTCACTTTAATCCAAAGATAAGCACCAGTACTGACCCCGGTCGCAGCCGTATCCCAACATTCCTGCATCTACTCTGTGTCTCTGTCCTAACGCTGACCCCAGCCTTCATCTCCTTCTCTGCTCCCAAAATCCCAGTCCCACCCCTAGCCGCTCTCCAAGCTCGGCCACAGCCAAACAGATTGGGGTCACCTCCAGGCAGGGGTCAAACGGATCAGAACCAGAGCCAAGTGGATCAGCTGTCTCCCACTGCGACGGGCGGAATGTGTTCGGTAAGCCCCGACTATCCTGTCTGGGTTTCAGCAGATGGATGCTCATGTCACTGACACAGCGGCTGTTGGTGAAATGGTATTATTTATCTCCCCAGCAGCCTCTCGCTCTCTCCTGAGGGAAGATCAGCTCGCATGTGCACTGGCTTACTCTTCATAGCAGGAATACACTCGAAATAAACAGAGTCCCCACAGAGAGAAAATGGGTATTTGCACCATGCGTCCCAGCACCACGCAGGACCCGTCTGCTGCTGTAACAAACAGTTGTTCTGCACAGCACCGTGTTCAGTGGTTCTCTGTATGGAGGTGTACTGTAGCACTAATAATGCAATCATTTCCTGAAACTGTAATACACTTATACAATAAACTGCACTTAACATGATCGAAAATGTAATAAAACCCAATAATGTAATAACTTGACCAATAATGTAATAAAATGCCTTGACAGTGTAATAACTTTTTTAACGATACTTGTTTCCAAACTGATGATGTAATAACTTTGAAGTATAATGTAATAATGTGAAAAAAGGAAGCTTTTTTTCCTCAGAAAGAGTGGAAGTATACAGCCTGGTGTCCTGCAGAGCCGATGTTTCCACTCGACTCAAAACTTGTAGATCCAATCACAATTGTTAATTTCATAAGAGGCGGGTTTAATACGATGATTGGCAGAGGACCGTCATGCTAGAATGTCGTTACTGAACGTGATTCATGCTAGAATGTAGGGTAACAAGTTACGTAAAGGTCGTATCTATAATGCATTATAAGGTCATTCATAAGACATTATAATGCATTCATGAAGCTTTATAAAACTCATAATTGTTTATGATCATGTATGACAACTTATAACAAGGTTTATAAAGTATTATAAGTGGTGGACATAATGTATTATAAGTTCATGATGTTTTATACCTTCATGCCAAAGTGACAACAGTGTTTAAAGAAGAATCTGAGTCCTAGGAAAATAAAGAATTAAACACACGCACGCACGCACGCACGCACGCACACACACACACATACACACACACACACATTTGTCTTACACTTAACTTTCAGCCAGCAAATACTCATAAGCCCTCATAATTGTGTTATAGTATCATATATTGATTGATTTTTTTATTGTCGTGTCATGCACACAAAGTGCCCAACATCTCGTGGGTTTACAGACAGCAACATTTCTGTTGCCGTGTTCAAACAAATCATTACATTTTATTTCATTTCCAAACTAAAAGTTGTTCTACAGCTCAGTCCAAAATATGCCTTCTTTCCCAAGCTTGGCAAATAAATAAAATCTGGCATGTTTTATACCTTTGGCATGAAGGTATAAAACATTGTGAATACTGAACTTTTAATACATTATGTCCACCACTTATAATAATTTATAAACCTTGTTATACGTTGCCATGCATGATTATAAACATTTATACAAGAGTTTTATAATGCCTTATGAATGCATCATAATGTCTTATGAATTAAGTTATAATGCATCATAGACATGACCTTTAAGTAAAGAGTTACTGTATGTAGTTACAGAATGTCCATCCAGCATCCGTCATGAAACTGTCAAACATGAATCAAGATTCTGTTACTGTATTGCCTGTTTCTCACCTAAAACGTTTTCAGAAACACATCTTAGTGTACGTTGTAGCAGTAATTAGAGAAAGTAATTTTTTTCCCCGTCAGCCACTTTCACCACAAACGTGTGTGTTGTAGGTGAAACCGAAACAAAGGTGCTGATTGGCTGATATGTCACCTCTGTATCATTGCTCGTTAGCACTGTTAGTGTCATGTTATTCTGCTGAAAACATTTGACACTGATTTCATGTTTGGAAATGTAAACTCCAGGCTTCATGTAGAATTTGAAAGTTTTTGTCATTTTAAAATGCTCTATATTGAAGACTACATTCCTGTGCAGATCTCTCTTTGCTGATGCATTTTTGTTTGTGTTCTATTGAAGCTATCACAACGCAGTGAGTTTAATGGCAATGCATACATAAAGACAACCACAAGGGTATGCTGTATGATAGCATCGTGGCGGGGAGTTGAGGTTTACATTGGAAGGAAGCTGTGGAGGCAGCATCTAAAATCAGACTCTGCTGTGCAGCCTGGCAACAGGAATATTAATCAAACAGTCCTATAAGCAACATTGCAGTAATGCCCAACTCTAATGAATAATCAGATTATTATGGTCATGTAAACTTGCCAAGGTGTAAATAACGAGTCTCATGTACAGAAACGTAAACTATCATATTATCTATGGCTGTCCGATCGGCAGTGCTCATATTTCACCACAAACAACTATTTCAGTCACACTAATATGAGGAGGCAGCTCGTTGTCTTTTATGTAGAAACACACACACACACACGCACACGCACACACACAGACACACACGTAGGCTACGCCAAAACAGTCCCCTCTGCCTGACAGGCTATTTCCTGCAGATAGACCTGTCCATATTCATAAAGTCCTTCCCGTGGATGTAATCTTTTGTGTGGTGACAGCTAGTTAACCAGCTCCCCTGAGCCCGGCCTCATCCACCACAACTTTAATCCACACAGACATTGTCAGAGTGTGTGAGAGAAAGAGGTGTAGAGAGACACAAAGACGTGTTAACACCTATCTAAAGAACAACACAGGACCGGACATGCAGACCACAGCTATTTCATTCCTAAAGACACCAGCATGCATCTGAAACAGACACTTTGAATAAATAAGAGCATGTATTTACGCCTCGCTCCGCTCTGAAGGAACGGTGCAAAGCCCAGGAAACAGCACAGCCTTAATGCTGTCAGGGATAATAACACTGTGGAGGTGTGATATCTGAGGGAAATTGGCCCGTGAAAAAAATCTGGTTAAGCAAACAAGTAAAAGCTATTTGGGGATTTATTTATTTATCTATTTGCCACAGGAGCCTGATACAATGTGTAATTAATGGCCACATTAGTGATGAGCAGAGCTTTGTGAAGAAAAGTGTTCCTGTATAGAGCTGATCATCTGTTATTTTACCTTAAAAAAACACTGAGGACGTACCCTCATTTACAGTGGTGTCAAAATTTAGAACAATAGCAGACAAAACAAATAATAAAATAGAATTAGTAAATACAATTAAGTAAAATAGAATAGATAGATACAAAAGTAGCAAACAGATTAAATTATAGCGTTAAAAGCATTTACAATCAATTAAGACATGATCTGAAATAAGGCCTTTAAACAGCCGTAGTGACGGCAGAGAGTCCAAGTTTAAAGCGTTTTGCAGATTGTTCCATGTGTGACCAAGAACCGAGACTGTGTGAATTGAGCGTTAAAAGGGATGAAATATAGGGTGGAATCGTCTGTGTTAAAGCTTTATAGATAAATAAAAACCAATGCTGATCCCCCCTCACTGCTAAGGATGGCCAGCCAACCTTTTTGTAAAGGATGCAGCTGTGGGTGCTGTAAGGATCACCGGTTATAAACCTGAGGGCTGAATGATAGACTGCATCCAGTGATTTCAATGTAGCTTCTCCTTATATTACATCCCCAGAATCCAAAACAGATAAAAAAAATATTGATTCAGCAATTCTTTACTGGTGTATAGGGAAGGAATTATAATGTCTGTATAGAAAGCCAAGTACTGTTCTCAATTTAGCAATAAGTAATGTGGTGGTTAAGGTTATTGTCCAAGGTATTTATATAGAGGTATTTTCTCTGTACCATTCATCGAGTAAATGTTGGGGGATTCAGTATGAGTACAGCATCCATTTTATTTGTCTGAGTTTAGTACTAACTTATGGTTATGTACTTGGAGTTGGAGTGAATCAAAAGATTTCAGACGTTCAATGGCTGATTGTATCGTGGTTGCAGTACAGTCATCCACATACCATATGAAAGTTACAGGATTCAGAAGAGGGGACAATATCAATAATATAAATTGAGAACAAAATTGGACCTAACACTGAGCCCTGTGGAACGCCTTTGGCAATGTTTAAAAAATCAGAATGGACATCACCCATTTTTACGCATTGTAATCTGTTAGAGAGGTAGTTTTCAAACCACAGGCACCTGATAGAATCAAACCCAATATGGGATAGTTTTGTTAAAAGTAACAAATGGTCAAACTTAATTTGCACACTGATGAAATTCAAAAACGGTCCCTTCTCCTGTTTTTGAATTTTACCTGTGTGTAAATTAAATGTTTTTGGGTGTACAGGAATAACTTTTAAATGTCCTCAAGTGATGTCACTTGATGTCACAAAAAATTTGGAGGTGAGCTACCAGACCTCTGTAGCCCACTGCTCATCTCTGCTGCAGGCTACATTAGCCACAACTAGCATGACACACTCAAAACTGTGACTGAACTGTTGGGGGTCCAGTTGCATTGTGGGTAATGTAGGCAGCAGGTTTTGATAAGGAAGAAGAATGCATGGAATGAAAAAGATGAGATCTCTGGTTCTGCTGCATTGATTTGGATTCTTTTTTAAAAGTGTCCATCGTAAGTCTGACAGTGTTACAGAAGTGCAATGCTAAATCACTGGAGTACTCTTTTAATAAAGAGTTGTTCTGAATTAAGCTATACAACACTAAATTATAACCATATTGAGGTCACACTAGAAAACAACTGTCATGAATTATCAGCCTTCAGATGCAGTAACTAGGCTTGTTGCCAAACTCGAAAGACTCTGCATCTCTGTAGCAATCTGACGACTGCTAACAACGTTCACATCATGGCCTGTGGGTCTGTGCAAACATTATTGTGTTCTGAGCAGAAGATGATTACAAAACTTGCAAAGCTGGTTACCATTTGCCACTAACTTAGCTCCCACATACTTAGTGATACACCGATTTCAATTTTCTTGGCTGATTCCGATTGCTGATTTTTCACCTGCCGATTCTGATTTTTGCAGATTCTGTTTTTCTTCCTAAGAACTATAATTGACAGCATACGCAAACATTTTTGACAAACAAACTTGAAATTCAATTGTATATTCATAATAAAGCATTGACTATTAAATCACTTGCATTTTCTCTCATTCTCACTCAAACAAATGTCAAAATAAAAGTGCTCCCGGATTACTGGACAAAAAATCCAACTTTAAATGAATGACAGTGTATCCCACTTTATATAACATGTTTTACTTTCCCAGAAGAAAACAGGTCCAACATATCTCTATAGCAACACACCTGGAGGAGCAGCTAAAATGAGATTAGCTGGTCCACCTTAAGGTCAGTTCACCTTAAGTCAGTGAGCCTGTCAGTCTAGAGTCTGGGCAGCACTTCCCACAATGCAGAGACAGTAAACTCCTCTCAAGTTGTCGTTAAACTCTTTCACATCTGGGTCTGGAGGAGATTTAGCTTTTATTAAACTGTACACACAGTTCCCTGATACGATCACAGTGAACTTCAAAACAAACCTCTAAATTGTCTCTGTTCATCCTCACTGTACCCACATGCTCTTCTCTCTCCTCTCGTTCTTTTCCTCTCTTTCTACCATTTCTCTTTCGAGTTATTTCCTAAAAGAGTTCGCTAATTGTATAACACATTTTAGTTTTGCAAAGGATCTATTGTACACTGGTGGAATCTGACTGCTGTCACCACTGTGCGATGTAAAACCATCATGTGGCACGTGTGTTAATTAAATTTGACCAGCAAAAAAACTGGTTGTACAAGACTGATCTCGGCCGGTCACCTATCACGGCCGATCAGCTGAAAATCTGCCGTTTTTGACCGGCAGCCGATTAATCGGTGCATCTCTACACACACTCACAGTCAGCACATCTTGTTTTTCCAACAAGAATGCAACCGGCTCATTCTGCTGCTGGTTTGGCTGACTTGAGAAAAACTCCAGGCCACTTTGTGACATTCCAGCTCTGCGGACGTTGTGTTCGATGTGCCGACTCAACTCCTGGCAGGGTGCCTCTCGACACTGATGGAGGCTGACCTTTCTCTTCCTCTCTTCAAACAACATGGCCTTTAAGTTGCTTCTGACTCCGCATAATTCATTGATGGTGCCCTTCACGCGAGTCTCTGAGGCTGTGCATCCAAACTCTGACCCGACTGACAGCCCGGCAGCAGAGCACGCGCGATGGATGGAAATGTCAACGTCAGGCTCCCTCTGACAGGTAGGATAGTTCTGTGATCACACACTGCCTCGCCACGCCGCACACCTCCGCATTTACATATTCATCTGTCTCCTCTATAGCTGACAGCTGAATACACACTAACTAAAACACAGAATGTGATTTGGATGAGAAACAGCAAAGGTTGAGTTTGGCCCATCGGTATTTTCAGACCGTTGTCATTCCAAACTCGCTAAATGCAGATGCTTTGTCACAGTCCTCTGCGTCTGATACCGACGCACAAGGCACCCTTTAGCATCTGAAGTACCTGGCTTTCAACTAACTCCAATGTAAACCCATTCGTGGCAATATTAGATGCTCAGAGCAACTGCTCCGAGAGTCAGGTGAAGTAGTATTAAGACCAAGGAAGTCTGTTAAGGGCGGGCTAGTCTCGCGTAGCAGATCTATCTCCATGGTACTGTGTCCGTGCTGGGGGAAAGTCTGGATTGAAAGCGCTTTCACTCCTGGATAGTAAAACAAACTCCCTGGCCTGTTTGTATTTCCTGAAACCAATCACAATCGTCCTGGGCGGTGCCACGCCCCGACGGTGCCGCTGCAAAACAGTGTCGGGAGGGAACCTGTTTTGGTGGAACACCTCCACGAAAGTGATGTAAACATATTCTTTGTAGATCTTTACAACCATTCACTGAAAGAACAGAATAAGGCATGCCTTACTGCATGATCCACATTTTTAAAGCTTGCCCTTTTCAGTGTGTAGGTTGACAGCTCATTGGTTGTTTTTTACCTATACGAGGTAAAGCGTAAGGAACATGGAAATTAACATTTAAAGTCTCAGTGGAAGTTAGTGTCTTTAACTTATGTACTGTGATGAATTTTCCAGTGAAATGGAATATTTGAGGGATTTAAATCAAATTCTTCGCATTTGATTGGACTGCTAAAAAGTGGGCTTAGAGAATAACATGATACGCGGCTGCAGAGGATCTTAGCTCTGATTGACGGGTGGATGTCATGATATTATTGGTTGAAATTGGTTGGTACCAGCTCATGTAGGAAGAACACTGGAGTTTGATATAAAATATAAAAATATTTTTTGGTATTTTTCTTGCATATATTGTTAAATAGGTGCACAATATGACCGGTGATCTAAAACAGTTAATTTTTCCTTTAATTTCGACTTTAATTAAACTTTCCAGCCATGAATGTGGTTAAAGCAGTCTGCATTGATCTGTAATGAATGCAGGGGATTCTTACAGAATCTACAACATTTTTGGCAAAAGTAGCATTTCATGCAGCATGCTTGGCTTTCATGCTTGGGGCATTAAATATGTTGCGCAATAGTGTTTTGGAAAACAGATGATGGAAGAACACACACCTGTTTACTGTGTCTCTCTAATCTTAAAGCCTCTTTGTGTAGAATAAATCAAATGATGTGTTTCAGTGAACATTGGTGCAGTCCGTGTGTTTCTGAGTAGATCTACAGTTACACCAAATCACTTCTCTTTCAGGTATTCAGGCTCTTTGTTTTTAGCCTGACTGTCATGTATGTAGACGTTATTTGATTCTACAGTGGACCTGCATGATAGCACCAAAAAGTAACAAAATAAAAAGATTTCTGAGCAAAGTGAAAAGCCTCTGCAGGGAAGCAGTGTGCAGCTGAGCCTCATCGTCAGTCTGGCCAGCGGCCATCCCGCTGTCGGACCTCTCTCGTCCAATCAGAGTGTGTCTTTGTGTCTGAGAGGGGAGCTGGAGCCACTTACAGATGTGTGCAGGAAGCCCCACTTTCCCCTTCTGGCAAAAAAGACAATCAATAAGAAGCATTTTTCTTCAGCTGCCTGTCCTCCTGCCTGCAGGGCTTCCTCCATCATCCCTTCATCCAAAATCCATCCCATCTCAGATGCGTATCTTTAGCCTTCAGCCCAGAGGCCAAACAGCAGTGAGCATGCTTTGTCTCCATACTTGACTTCTTCCCTGCTCCAACCCTTTCATACTCTCATCTCTGTAATTTTCTGCATTAATTATTCAGGCCCTTCCAGCCTATGAATATAAATCCATTATGTCTGCCCTGCTACACTCTGCTTCAATTAAGAGATTGAGATGAAATGATACGGGGGGGGGGGGGTAGCAGATCAGGCGATTCAAGGATTCATGAGACCTCACTTTAAAATATATATGCCGTCCTACAATCCAATGCAATGCAGAGATATATACAGTATACAGTGCAAATATGTAATAACTTAATGGCCACTGTCTTGTACTCAAGCCATGTGCCTGTGGGATTTTGATCCATGTTGGCTCAATACTAGTGATGCACCGATACCACATTTTTTCAAAGTACTTACATTCGGGTACTTGCCGATACCGAGTACCGATACAAGTACTAGGGTTGGATATTGTTTGTTTGTTTTTCAGCACAGGTGGCGGTGCTTAAAATAATTCTTTAAAAAGACAGGCTACACATGGTCACATTTAAATATATTTAAAAATGTAATAACTTATTTCACCAGACAACTGGGAACAAACTGATGGCAGAAGAGAACTGTACAACAGCAGCTTGAGTTACTCCGATTTTTCACGTTTACCTGAATGCAGCGTGACTTTCCGAGCTGCACTTGAAAGCACCATGAAGTGCCGACACGCTGCTACGGTTCGCTGTTTGTTTACAAAACTCAAGAGGAAGGTAAAATGTTTCCACAGCGACACGGCGACTTCAGGGAAGCACGAGGATTTTACAGTTCCGTTCTTTCTCCGTCATCTTCAACTCCAGCAGTGGTGTCTCGATACTATGCTAGTGGTGGTAAGCTAACTGTTAGCTGTGTCTTTAGCTGCTGACTTCTGCAGGTACTGGTGTTGTTTAGCTTTACGCTTTTTAACCGTGTTTAATCCAGCTATTAGCTAACTGTGGGCTAACGTTAGCTGCTGCCAAGTACGTACACAACTCTAGTTTGCAGTCTGCTCTACTTTTGTCATTGTTAATCTTAAAATATCTCCTCACTGCCGGCATTGCTACCCCCTACCGTTCAACTGACGAGAGATGAGTCACGTTCCCATAAAGTGGTATCGGTTGCAGTAGAGTAGTTTTACGAGTATGAGTACATGAGCACAGTATCGGACCTGATATCGGTGCATCCCTAAAAGGCACAGTTTGAATACGGGCTGTGTGCATTTCTCTGTGGATTGAGTTTTTTGATGCTTTCACAGTATTAATATAGCACCTAGACCTGCTTTATAATTAAAAAAGACATGGAAATCTCACTTTTTACAATATGGGACATTTAATATGTGCACCAGTGCGGGGAACTCCATCACCATCAAGACATTCTTACAGAAAACAGGGCTGAATAATACATGTAGTCAGATGTTTGCGTGTGTGCGTGTGCGTGTGTGCGTGTGTGTGCATCTCACCTCCTGGACTTGATATCTGTGCAGGACTTGCAGCAGAGCAGACAGCTTGACTCTGGTTTCCTCCTCAATGAAGAAAAACCAGGATGCTGATTGGCCATAAATGGCAGCGAGACTGGAAAGATCCACACAAAGCCATTAACGTGATGCATTTATTTCCCCCGTAGGAATCATTAAAAAAATAAATCTGATTTAATTAAGTTGTTTATCATCTCCATGTGTGTTTAGCACTCACTGAGGAAGCGCAGGGAGGATACTCCAATCTCCTTCATACTCTGACAGCTCGTGGAGAAGAAGAACTACAGGAACGCCCTGAAACATGAAACAAAACCATTTCATTTGAAAAGGACAAACTCTGCGTGCCTGCCTGCGTGCGTGCGTGCGTGCGTGCGTGCGTGCGTGCGTGCGTGCGTGCGTGCGTGCGTGCCTGCGTGCGTGCGTGCGTGCGTGCGTGCGTGCGTGCGTGCGTGCGTGCG